>SZWC01009135.1:13994-61018 GCA_023375785.1 Penium margaritaceum
AGAGAGAGAGAGAGAGAGAGAGAGAGAGAGAGAGGATTTGTTAGAGGGATAGAGCAGAGAGAGACAACGAGCAGGGAGGGAAAGACAGGGAGAGACAGAGGGAGAGAGTAGAGGGAGGGAGAGAGGGAGAGGGGAAAGAGAGAAGGGAGAGATAGAGAGTGAGAGAGAGAGAGAGAAGAGAGAGGGAGAGTTGGAGAGGGGAGAGGGAGGGGGGAAACATAATGAGCGAAAGAGAAAGAGGGGCTTGAGAGGGGAAGCAGAGAGAGAAGGGAGAGAGGACAGAGAAGAGAGGGGGAAGAGAGCAGAGGGAGCAGAGAAAGCGGGGAGGGAGGGCAAGGAGAGGGGAAGAAAGAGACAGAGGGACAGGACAGAGAAGGAGAGAGGGAGAGAGATAGAGAGGGAGAGGGAGAGAGCACAGGGAGGGAGAGAGGAAGAGTGGAGAGAGAGACGGGAGAAAGATAGAAAGAGAGAGAGAGATAGATGGAGAGAGAGAGAGAGATGAGTGAGAGAGTGACAGAGCAGAGGGAGACAGAGAGCAGAAGAGAGAGAAAGAGAGAGAGGGAGAGAGTAGAGAGAGGGAGGGGGGAGAGAGGGAAATGAGAGAGAGAGGGAGAGAGATAGAGAGCGGGCAGAGAGAGACAGGGAGAGAAAGAGGGAGAGAGTAGAGGGATGGAGGAAGGGTGAGGGGAGAGAGAGAGGAGAGAGAGAGAGAGAGAGAGAGAGAGAGAGAGAGAGAGAGAGAGAGCAGAGAAAGGGAGAGTATGAGAGGAGAGAGGGAGCGGCGGAGAACAGAGAGAGAGGGAAAGAGAGAGGGGGGGGGAGAGAGAGAGGGAGAGAGCGAGAGAGAGAGAAGGGAGGAGAGAGCGAGAGCAGAGAGAGGGAGGGGGGGAGAGGAGAGAGGGAGCGGCGGAGAACAGAGAGAGAGGGAAAGAGAGAGGGGGGGGGAGAGAGAGAGGGAGAGAGCGAGAGAGAGAGAAGGGAGGAGAGAGCGAGAGCAGAGAGAGGGAGGGGGGGAGAGGAGAGAGGGAGCGGCGGAGAACAGAGAGAGAGGGAAAGAGAGAGGGGGGGGGAGAGAGAGAGGGAGAGAGCGAGAGAGAGAGAAGGGAGGAGAGAGCGAGAGCAGAGAGAGGGAGGGGGGGAGAGGAGAGAGGGAGCGGCGGAGAACAGAGAGAGAGGGAAAGAGAGAGGGGGGGGGAGAGAGAGAGGGAGAGAGCGAGAGAGAGAGAAGGGAGGAGAGAGCGAGAGCAGAGAGAGGGAGGGGGGGAGAGGAGAGAGGGAGCGGCGGAGAACAGAGAGAGAGGGAAAGAGAGAGGGGGGGTGAGAGGGGGAAGCAGTGAGAGAAAGGAGAGAGGAGAGAGAAGAGAGGGGGAGGCAGAGAGCAGAGAGAGGAGACAGAGGGACAGGACAGAGAGGGAGAGAGGGAGAGAGAGACAGAGAGAGAGAGGTAGAGAGTAGAGGGAGAGAGAGAGAGGTAAGAGGCAGAAGCAGGGAGAAAGAGAGAGAGGAAGAGAGAAGAGAGCGGGAGGCAGACAGCAGGGAGAGCAGAAGACACAGGGGGGAAGGGTAATCAGAAAATGAGAGAGAGAGAGAGAGAGAGAGAGAGAGAGAGAGAGAGAGAGAGAGAGAGAGAGAGAGAGAGAGAGAGAGAGAGAGAGAGAGAGAGAGAGAGAGAGAGAGAGAGAGAGAGAGAGAGAGAGAGAGAGAGAGAGAGAGAGAGAGAGAGAGAGAGAGAGAGAGAGAGAGAGAGAGAGAGAGGGAGAAGAGAAAAAGGAAGGCAACGAGCAGGCCGAGATGAGACCCAGCGGGGAGGGGGGGGGGTCCTAGAGCGCCGTAAGGGCGGGGCCACACGGTCGCAAAAGCCAACAGGCCAGTTTACGGGGCACACTGCCCCGGGCTCAGCAAGCCGAGCAGAAAAGAGACAGCGGGGGGGGAGGGGGGGGCAAAGCCCAAAGTGCAGGAGTTAAAAGTCCGGCGGCCTAGAGCCCAGAGCCTAGAGGCAACATACGGTCTAGAGCCAAGATGCAGGGCAGAGAGCCCCAAACACAAAGCCTAGCAGTTACAGCTAGAGCCAGGGTGCCAGGTCAAGTCACAGAGCCGAGAGCCGGGAGCCGGATGGAGAGCTGATGGCGGAGCCAAGGTTCCAAACGCCGGGTGGAAGAACGAGCAGGGGAGAAAACAAGAACGAACCTGCACAAGAGAAAAAAGAACAGAGTTAGGAGGAGAAGAGAAGAAAGGAACGAAAAGGAAGGGATGAAATGAAAACAGCAACAAAGACGAGCAGTGACGTCTCCAGGGCAGGGGAAGCAGGAGGGGTGGGAACGGGGGGGTGGGGGGGTGGGAACGACAACACCCCCAAAGGGGCAGACCTGGCGGAGAGGGGCGCGAAACGCCCAAAGCGTGCCAACGATGGCACGGCGATGGCAAAGGGCACGGGAGGACGGAGGGGAGGAGCCGCAACAACGAAGGAAGCAGGGTGGCAATGAACGACGGCGACGGCCGCAGTGGTGACGGCGGAAGCTGAAGCGGAAGCGGATGCGGCGGAAGACCACAGGCCCGATCACGGGCTTCATATCATGTTGAATAGAATGGGGTGAGGGGGGATAGGAGAGGATGGAGGAGAGCGGAGGAGGAGGGGGGCGGGTGGAGTCGGGAGTTAGCTGCGGGGCTAACTATCCCTCTCGATAGTTGTGAGTGGGAGAGGCTCTCGATAGCTGTGAGGGGGGAGGTTCTCGAGAGCTTGTGAGGGGGGATCGAGGCAGTCTGAAGTTAGCGTGAGAGCAGATCGAGGAGAGAAAACGTAAACTCTTCTTTGGAAAGAATGAGTGAGAGAGGGCAAGGACCGCCCCCCTACCGGGTTGGCCTCGCCCAGAGGATGACATCAGCACACTGGGGCATGTTGCGCTGCGCAACATGCCCCAGTCAGTGCACACCTATGCTCATACCAGTGCCGAGAGGGGCCTTTCGCTCCCTTTCGGGGAGGGAGCGAAAGGCCCCCTCCTTTGGTGCGAGTGCACTACCTAAGTAAAGCGCAGGCCAGAGGACGTGCGCTGGCTCACAGCTGCTAGATTAGCGAGGGTCACAAGTGCACCAGTCAACCTAGTGAGACAAACCCGGCTAGCAGGGTAAGCAGGGAGTAGGACTAAACAAAGCGCTCAAACACAAGCAGCAACAAGGGTTTGCTACTTTAACTGGAGGTGCTGGTGAAATGGAAGAAGAATTTTCACGTGATTTGTGGTGTGAATTCTGTATTCTCCCTGGCTGATACTCAAAGCGTTTGCCTCCTAATGGACAAAGGGTGCAAGATTTCAGACTTAGCAGTGTGCAGGAATGGCGAAGGTACAGTCATGCTTGAGATAAATGACAAGGGTGGTTTTCATATCTTGGAGAGGCATTTGACCCCCAAGATAGAAGACAAGACATGCTTGGTGTCCAATTTTCCAAATGTTTTGAGCTAGCCTGCACCTTTAGCATAAGATAATTGGGGAGATGGAGAAGAAGAAATGGGTCTTGGCCGAACCATTTTTTGTGCTAGAATGCGGTAGCACATCCAACGGTGCACAAGAAGTGTGAGCATTGCATTCGTGGCAATTAGGATCTTTGATTTTGAAACAAAATGATTTCAAGGCCCTTTTTAATATATGCATAATGATGTGTGGGACCCATTCAATTGGCCATGAAAAAGGTGGGAAACACTTCACAGTACCAAGATGACCTAGAAGTGAAGATACAATAGTATGGTGGAAAAGAAAGCCAAGTTGTTGTGCAAGTAGGTGAAATCTGGTGTATAACAGTCAATTCTGAATTTTACTTGGATCTTGTACAAAATCAGTATCCAAAAGTTCAGCTCAAACTTTAATAATACACATGTTTGAAATAAAATCTTTTTCATGTTCCTTTTTTTTTGTCTTGGAAGAATGCTAGTTCTTAACTTTTAACGAATTCAAAATTGGCATTGAAGATGTAAAACCATCGAATTTGGACCCACACTTCCCATGGCCTACACGGTCAACAATCATATGAAACCCCTTCGTTGGAGTATCTAAAAGGTCCTCTTAATGCCTTTTATCATCTAAGGCATCTCCTTGCCAATCCTGTTCAACAAGTAAAATCACCTTTTGTGTTGAATGTGCCTAAATCCTTACTTGAACTCAAACAATGACCTCCAGACTTGGGGTATCTATGTCTCACTCAAACAGACTCTTGATTGAGTTTTGTAGTGTATGTTGGAACCTAATAAACACCTCTTATACCAATGTAGTGGAAGGTATTTCTGATTCATTAACCTATTATAGTTGTTCTGTAGCATCCTCGTATCAGTCATTTGCACACGTTGTGGGATTAAAAGTCACGTGGACAACCCTCTCCTCACGACACACCACCCACCTGGTCTCTGGTTGGTTTCAGCTTCACAATTCATGTTTGGATGAGCATTTTCCTGACACCTATCGCATTGAGGAACGTTGCTTTCAGAAGCGCTCACCAAACTACTCAGTCTTTGTGCTTAGGGAGGTGTAGGTGTGGTGGGCGTGTCTTGTTCCGTCGTGTGTTAGTTGGGTGGAGCCCTTGGTGGCACGTTGTATGGGGGGTTCATGGATGGTTGCTTAATCAGTTTCCTTAGATTGAAGATTTGTAGTCCCATAATTACCCTCGATGTCTTGGAATCCCTATGTCTTTTTGTGCTCCCCACATAGTTTTCCTCATGATACCCTTTAATTGTGTCTAACCTGGCGTCTTGATCACAAATCTAGTGGCCACATGCCTCCAGTTCTCTTACTTTATTTTACCGTCTCCTCCAATCCTATTAGTTTGCACAATGTGTATAACGGAAGCTTAGCAATGTCATCTTATTCAAGGTGTTGGTTTTGTTAACCCCAATGCTCATTATCAATGTGTTTTTTTCCTTTGTGATAACTTGGCGTGGCTGCCATTCTTGAGTTTTGGCTACCACACGTAGAACTTTCATTTCATTATCAACTTAATGTCTATCATTGTGCCCATGGTGGTTACTTCTTTATACGCACCTTTTTCTTTCTTAAATCACAAGTTATGCGCATGGAATCGTCGGCTCCCTTCACAACCTGACATGATGGTGTTTCTTAATGATGGAACCACAATCTTGCTGAAGACATACATTCTCTGCTGTATGCTTCCTGTATTCAATCCCTCCTTGCTTTTACAACAATGTCATGCATGCCTTGCTTTTGGAACCATGTTCCCCAGGGTCCCCTTCCGCGTCATGTTACATTGTTTGAAAGGTGGAGAGGGCGTTGTGCTTGTTTATTTCTTGTATGTGTTTGGAGCTTTGTTGCCACTATGTGGCTAACCAATGACCATCATGAGGAGAATATTGTCTCTTGAGGCCACCTTTGCATTCTCTTTGTTGTCTCATCCTTCTCTAAGGTATGGCGCTATTGGGGTCCCATCCTGCGCTTTGTCAGATAATTGCACAATGCCCTCTTCCTTGAGTTTTTGTTTAAATGCAACTTCTCTTGTCTCTCATCTCCTACCATTCTTGTCTTGATCTCTTGGCTTGGAGGAGGTTGTTAGCTGATTCTATGGCACCCTCACTTAGGGTCTTGTGGGCCAATCGCATCTCTCGTCAGTCATCCTTGGTCTCAAATCGATGCTCTCCTCACTCGGACCATACCAATACATCCTCTTCTTCATCGCATTGGACTACATCCTCTCTTTCCCTACCTACTATGTCCACTCCTTCCCCATCTCCCCCTCATTGTTCTCCTATAATCCCTATATGTACTTCTTCCTCTCCAACACCTCTTGTGCCTTCTGTCTCTCAGGTGCTTCTTGGGCCCATTCCCTCCAATGATGTCCCCTCTAACATTGCCTACTACCTCTTGTGCATAACCTGTGTCTCCCTACGTGTGAGTGGTTGTCTGTGTGCTCTCCCTATCCAAAGTGACAGATATGATGTTTCCTCCCATGGCAACCCCTCGCATGGTCATATGGGTTCTTGACCAAACCAGTATTTCTGGTGAGCTCAGGCTCTGTGTTCTTGACCTCACAGCATCCTTCGACTTATCCTAGGGCTGCTCTTGGATATGGCCTTGTGGAGGGGGAATTTCATCACGCTCTTTCCATTTCTTGTTTTGGTTGTGTGGCACATTGCTTTGTGGCTATTCGTCTCTCTCCACCACATTCTGAGCCCATGATAGTTCACAAGGCCTGAAAATATATGTTGACTCTTCTTTATAGAAACACTTCATGTAGGATGAACTAATGGTGATGAATTACCACGGTGTGTATGAGCTTTCCATACTCCCACCTAGCAGATAATACAGATGAGCAATAGATGGCTTGCCTCACAACTAAGGGACTCTAACAAATCCTTGGAAATGTATTTGATACAAACTTTCATCCTAGTGGACCACTATGCCACAAACCTTCCTTGATCTTGTTACTCAACACAACTACGAGCTGAAGCAATTGGATGTGAACAATGCCTTTGGGGTAGACTTGGTGAGGAGATCCGTATGATCCAGTCTTCCAAACTTACCAATGGAAGCAACATTGTATGGCGACTTTGTATGGCCCTATATGGCCTCATTTAGTCACCACAAAATTGGAATTATGAGAAAGTTTCCACGCTTGAGAAGGGTGGTTTCTACACTGGTACACTTGTTTTTCAATGTACCACCTATCCCACTTATGACCATTCTTTTAATTTTTTTATAGCCCGCTCATTACGTCTCCTAACCATTGTGTTGTTGAGACAAAAATAAGTCTCCTGAATTTGGCATTCAAAATGAAGGATCTCAAACCAATCCGACTCTTCTTGAGCATGGAGCTTGAGTATGACCGCTTAAGTCAGATATTACGTGTTCGTCAAGCTGCATACGTTCATAGCTTAGGGGAGCACTTTGCCTCCCAACTCCCTATAATCCCCTTAGACTCCATGCCAATGACTTCAAAATGTTGTCATAAATTCACTAGATATCTCAAAAGTGGGACTGACTCCCTACGTGGGATGGGCTCACTGTTGTATCTTACCACTACCAATTGTGTAGATGTGGCCTTTGTAGTGAGTTACCTGCCTCCATCCTCCAATGTCCCACAAATCATAACCTTGAAGTTGTGCTTCAGGTGATGTAGTATGCCCTATCCACGGCATGCATATAGATGTACTTGAGAGCGTAGTCCTCATTCATTCTCAATGGTTTGACCAACAATGACTGGACTCGTGATTCAGATGCTCGTAGTTGGATAGGTCATACCTTCTTGATTGGGGGAAAATTCCTTCTTGGAAGTGTGCAAACTGAGGGTGTGTGGCATGGACTTCAAGCAAATCTGAGTATGTAACATTTTGTGCAGGAACCCATGAGGTTGTCTGTCCGTGTCTCTTACTGCAACAACTATTCAACTGCATCCACTGTAGCACCTTGCACAAAGACAACCAGGACAGAAATTCCACTGCTCAAAATCATGGAATATACCATTCATGTGCAAAGCACATAAATGTGGAGCACTAGTATGTTCATGAGTGAATTAGTGTTGGCTTGGTTTAAGCTGTCTGTACAACCACACATTCATAGGGAGTTCATTGTCTTAGAAAGGCACAAAGAAGAATATCGTTCAGTTGTGCTGTTCATGTTGATTCCTTTCTTGTCTCTATGACTCCGATTGATCTATGCTCCCTTTGTTTACGACTGAAATTGGTTTGTTCTAGCATGTTCCATGACCACGGGTCGTAGTTGCAGAAACCTCGTCTCTTATGGGGATTCACGTCGTCAATCAACACGATGAATGGCTCAAGAAATGTTAGTTTTATAGATCCATTGGGATATATCGCACCCAAAACGCCCTATTTTCTTGCTCCAAATGCTTACTAAATCACACATGTATAAGAGACAGAGTTTTTGGACTTTTCAGGAGCTCTATTCCATGAGATGGGAGACATTCAGGATGGAGCTCTCACAATTTGCCAATGGAAGCACACATGCAAGTACTGGTAAAAAACCACTCGTGTTCTCTCGTGAATCCCTACTTCTACTTTTTTGGGAGCTCTAACTCTTTGAACATTCAAGGTGCTAGGGGTATCTCTAGCTGCCATGTGGTTTTCCAGGGGAGTCGCATTCCTTCGGCCAAGTAATGATCCTTAAGGGGCCGCCTAGCCAGATTTAAAAATGTGCTATCACGAGTAGCCATCCTTAGTGTATGTCGATAGATCAGGCGTGACCATCGGGTGATGGTCTGGTCTCAATGTGCTCTACGCAAGACTCGTGATCATTGTCATCGTCTGATGCTCAACTCTTCTCCCCAACTCTCACTAAAAAGGGCTCTTCAGATTTTCTACATACCCTAATGAACTTTAATTTTGACAAATGACTTGTGCCATAATTAGTGCGACGATGTTTTTTGGGCTTTTGTAATTTTTGAGGGGATGTTTTTGAAAACAACGAAATGTGGGGCTGGGTCGTTGAATTTGACGAGCGAGCTTGTTCAATTCTTTTTTGAACAAGACCACTGGCCATCTAGGTTTTCCAGTGTAGAATTGAAACTTTCAAATAGACGGGACTGGTGTGTCCGATGTGTCGTGCAACAACCAATTCCGTTGTACGTCGCTCGAGCGCAATTAGGTTGCTTGTACCCGAGTCACAAAATCCAAATCAACCAAATTCACAACTGATGTACAGAACTGCTCGCACAAGTTTGTCGAATTGCAAAACCTGAAGGTATTGGACTTCATTTTTCAGCTTGGATGCTAGAAAGTACAATAACACAACCTAGCTATGGTTTCTGCCAAAACAATGGAAGTGACACCTTAATTTCAAAAAATGAATGCGGGAATTATTTTGGTGGCACTTTTGAGTTCGACAAAATTCAACAAAAAAAGCAATAGTTAATATCAAATTCAAAGTTCAATGGGGTACCAAGAGCTTTTGAGCCATGACGTGTACTACATGGAGATTCTCGCATACTCCTCCCTTGCCGTTCCGTGATTTTGAGTCCATAAAAGTATAGCTACAAATTTACTGCTTTTTCCCTTGTTTCGAATTGAAAGCAAAAAAGTCTAGAAACAAAACTTTCATGAATGAAAGGTTACCTTTAGCATAGACATATGTATGTGTGACCAATGTATCAGTGTAAGTTTAGTCATTAAGAAATGTCCACTTATCACATGGTCTTTTATTGATCCTGTTATGGAGTATGGGATTACATTTGTGTATGGACTGTCAATGCAGTCCATACACAAAAGTAATCCATTGTATGGCAGTTTCATAGTGTTATAAATGGGTTCCATTAATACTTTATCCATGAAGAAGATCAGTTTAAACCCCACTCGTGTTACATAATGATGTACGCATTTTACATGCAACATTAACAACCCCAGTCTTGTTTTCTTCTTTTATTCATATTTAATTCACACCAACTTTTTGATTTTGGCACCAACACATGCTGGACAATGGAATTCACCTATGATATCCCTAACCACTTAAAAATTGTTGACATGTTTGAAAACATTTTGGAGCTGAAAAAAAAGAGGTAGTTCCATCCATGTTGACACTTCAATATTGCCATAATACCTTCCTAGTGGTAATGAGTTTCTATCAAGGCATACCTCGCACATTCTCCATGTCTTGTAGAAGTTTCTAGAATTATTCAGCGGCATTTCAATGACACATGCATCATTGTTTTCAAGCACCTCAACCCTTAGATATGACCTTATCTTGTTCTCATCACTGTATGTGCTTCGTTGTCAACAGAAAACTCCTCATACTTAGTGCATCGACACTTGTTATTCCCTTTTTATCCCACTCGCGCGGGATGTTGTCAAACTGCCCTGACCTGCGGTATTACATTTGTAAAGTTTTGGAAACACTGTGCTACCTTTTAAGAGCATATCAACATTTCAATGTTGTTTTGGTCAACTTGGTTGGCAGGACTAGACTATTAGAAGGAAGTGAATTGCACAGCCTCACAATATCCAATGTATTTGTGAGGTTTCTCAAATGGTTGTGTCATTGTGACCTCACACAATCGAGTTTCTCACATGACTTAGACCTCGACTACGTCTCTTTATGTAGCGGGAGGGCCGCTTCGGCCCTCCCTCCTCGCTGAAGTGAGGGGTGTTTGCGCACCACCCCTCGCGTCAGCGTGGGCTGGCCGGCGACCAGCATTTTGCTGGCTGCCGGCCAGCTCGCTGCCGGCCGGCTCAACGGCCGGCGGCCGGCCACCGGCTGGCCAGCCGCCAGCCGCCGATCGCGACCTCAGCCCGATCGGCGGCTGAGGGGCCATGAGGGCCTCGAGGGCGAGGCCTCGTGGCCTCGTGCCTTCGCCCCCATCGCCCTCCTTGCAAACGAGCAAGTGAGGATGATGGATAGGGGGAGCGAGGGTGAGGACAAGAGAGTTGGGGCGAAATCGCCAGCGTGCCTCGCACGCGATGATTTCGTGCCAGAATGGAAAAACGTAAATCGAAGTTTCTTTGCGACGAAATTCGACATAAAATAAACAAAACAACTTGTGCGAACCCACGAGTTCGAGGTAAAAACCCCCGGTTTGGGTCCCAAAACCAGGGGTAAGGTTAAAAACGGTAATGGGCCTCCGGATGATAACCCTCTGTATATACATTCGTGCGTATGTGCCCTCGGGTGTGCAGTGCATGAGGAATCGGTGGTCGGTGGTGATCCACGCTGATAGCGGAGACTCCTGCTCGCCAAGCCTGTCACGTGGTGGCGTTGCTCCCTTATCTCACGCGCTCCGCCGGCCGTCGACCCTTGCCTGCCACCGCTAGCAAACCTATTTGTGTCCTTGTGATTCATGTGGCATACTGCGCTCGCTGTTATGCGCGACCTAGATTAGACCTCAATTTGCATGTTTGTAGGTCTAGTTTAGGTTTCCTAGTTTCTGACCTAATATGTGACTTCGTAGGTGCGAACGCACCTTTTTTGGGCACACAGGGCGATTTCGCCCTCGCACCCCGTCGAGCGGCGGCGAGCGAAGCTCGCCGCCGATGGGTGAGACTCGACTATCAAGTCTCACCCGTAACAAGGGGTAGACTTGTTACTAGAGCACTTGTACTTTTTTTTAACTTCGTATTAGGGTTTTGGATCTCACGTGCTCCACGCTTAACAAAACGAAGCGCCGTTGGTCTCATTCTCTTTGTAGCCAAGTTCTCATGGTATCAGAGCACTTCTCTGCGCCTGAGAAGGGTCAGAGCCGACCGTAGGAGCCGAAGAAAGGGGCGGCCGCCACTTGGACGCCACGTCAGCGAGGATTGGCGGACTAGGGCAGGGCGTCGAAGCTGCTCCAGGGCTTCGAACCAGCCCTGAGGGGACGCGCAAGCCCTAGCAGGGCTTCGCGCATGTGAGGGACGCTTGGGACGAAGAGCCACCGCCGAAAGAAGCTCCCACGCCTCATTGAGGCCCTCCCCAAGGTGCCCAACTGCGACTCTAAGGGTGGGCAAAGGGTTTGGGGGGGCGGGATTGCACTTGCAGGACTCCAGGACGTTTCTGGTGGCTTCCCTATAGAGCTTCGGGCTCTCGGCAGAAAACTAGGCCCAAAGTGGGCCCGGCGAATTGCTGCCGAAATTTTCTTGGTCCTTTTCAGCACCATCCAGAGCTAGGTAGACCACCAAACCCACTCCCCAAGCACCATGAGCGAGGTAGATGGGACAAATGGAGGTGAGAGGAGTGGTGGCAACGCTCCTAATGTCACCCTCACTGCTGCCGCAATGGCGTAGCTTGGACTAGGTCAAAAGGAACTGTCTCCCCCGCAGCTTGGGACGAGGGATTACCTGGCATGGAGGGACATCTTCCTGTCCTGGGCGGCAGAACATGGGATGGAGGAACTTTACATTCGTCCTCCCCCAGATACTGCAACCGACCTCATGCTACTGCGCGCATTCAATGCACGAACCCGCGCACTGCCAGACCCACAAGCCTACGCTCTGCGCCACTTTCGCTTTGGCGGGCGAGGTGAGGATCCCTCCGACCCACGAAATGGTACAGCACGACCGCATGATGCCTGACGCCACCTGTTCACGCGCCAAGAAGAACAGGGCATGACTCTCGTCGTGACGCTGAGAGATCGCCTGCGCAATCTCTACCCTAAACCAGGCGCGCCTGTTGCTGAGTTCTGGGATGAGGCCATGGACATTCGCCGACGACTCTTGGGTCTAGGTGCCTCGTGCTCTGTTCTTGAGTGGATGGACATAGTGCTGCTCCACCTCGGCGAGCAGTACAAGGAGTTCCGGCGTGACTTGCTGCGTCATCACCCAGTCGCTAAGATCGAGCTCATCGACCTCGCCTCCGTTTTTGAGGAGCTGCGCAACTATGAAGACAAATTGAAGGGCGAGGCTCGCGACTTGACAGCGGCGCCACCGACAGCATATGCACACCAGGGCTCCTCTTCCACTGCTGCTGCAGCGAATCAGACGTCATTCATCTCCCCTGGAGGATCCTCCAGTTAGGATCGTGGCTGGTCTGGTGGCGGTGGTCGCGGCCGTGGTCGCGGCCATGGTAACCAGAGGTGCAGCAACTGCAACCAGACTGGGCACTTTTGGCGCCGGTGCCCTTCCCACCAAAAGCAGATGATGGAGAAACAACAGCAGCAGCAGGCACAGCAGCAGCAGGCACAGCAACAGCAGAGGCAGACACAGCAACAGCAGAGGCAGGTACAGCAGTAGCATCAGCCACTTGCGTAGTTCTCCCTAGTGCAGCACTACGGTGGATATGGGCCACCTGGGGTGCACCCCTACCAACCTGTAGCAGCAGCCACCTTTGGACTGACGCCTCATCATCAGCTTCACCCGCAGTATCTGCAGCAGATGACGCCACAACCTGGGCCTTATGGACTGCCAGTGGCATCGTTCGCTACGGCTCCAGTGTCTGTCCCAGGGTGGGCCCAGCGCGTGTACGACGACATGGCAACCCCGCACACTTCCGACATGCAGGAAGTTGTGCCCATCACTTTTCCTCCAAAGACTACTGCAGCTTCTCAGCCAGGTCCGCGCCTTGGGCACACGCACATCACTACATCACACGTCTTGCCCATGCATGAGTGGTTGTTTGATACAGCAGCGTCACATCACATGTCACCTCATCGTCAGTTGTTTGTGTCTCTGTATGCCACTCATGATGTGGAAGGAGTGCGGACGGGCTCAGGGGAGGTGTTGAGGGTTGAGGGCATTGGGACTGTTGCATTGCAAGCACCGGGAGGGGTTATGCGGCTGACTGGGGTTTTGTATGTTCCTCGGCTGAAGGTGAACCTGTTGTCAGGGGGGCAGTTGGATCGCCAATTGGGCATGTCAGCGCTGTTACAAGCAGAAAAATGCATGCTTTTTGATGCACACGGTGCGTTGTTGGCTGACGGACCCTTGCATACTGACACGCTGTACCGCTTGACCCTGTTCCCTGCATTACCCTCCAACCGTCCACAGACGCACATCATGACCAAAACAGACCCAAAGCACACGGAGCTCATCCACAGAAGACTGGCCCACATCAACACAGAACTGGTTACCGAACTACTGAAACACCAACCTGCACATGGACTGAGCCCAGACGACTGTCCTCACGGCCTCAAGGCATCTGCCTGTCTGAACTGTCAAGAAGGCAAGGCACACCGACAGAGTTTTCCTTTTTCACAACATGTCAGCGAGGTACCCCTTGAACTGGTGCATGCTGACTTAACTGGACCCATGCCGATCCCCTCAGTCCAGTACGCGTCACTCTACGTTCTCGCACTGACACATGACTACAGCCGCTTCCGCTGGGCGTTCCTGCTCAAAACCAAAGCAGATGCATAACGGGCAATCATGGAGTGGATTCCCCTTGCTGAGCGACAGACTGGGTGCTCTCTACGCATCCTCCGTACAGACAGGGGTGGAGAATTTCTAGGTCCACTAGAAACAGACCTGAAAGCTAGAGGCATTGTGCATCAAACTACCGCACCGTATACACCTCAACAAAACGGGGTGGCCGAAAGATGGCATAGAAAGTTAGGCGATGCGTTGCGTACCTTGCTGGCAGAGTCTGGCCTGACCTTTGGATTCTGGGAGGAAGCTGTCAAGTACATTACTTGGGTGCGGAACAGAATACCCCAAGGGCCTCTGCCCAGGACCGTCACTCCCTGGGAGAGATGGTTCAAGCAGAAGGAAGATTTACGCCCTGCACGGGTGTGGGGCACTATGGCATGTGTGTGGTCTGCTGACCCACAATGCAGCCATAAACTGAGTCCACGAGGTAGATGGTGTGTCTTTGTTGGAGTCTCTCATGCCTCGAAGGCATGGAGGTTTTGGGATCCCGTGCAGCATACATTTGTTGAGAGTCGTGATGCGTCCTTCCTAGAACACATGCCATACAAGGCGTTCAAGGGACTCAAGCATGCACCTGTGCTCACTGTTCCTGAACGATACCCTGAGTATGTGAGCGTCCCCATCTTTTTCCCCACCACACAACCTAAGGTTACACCACCGTTGAGAGAGCACAAGGTCACGGCACAAGACACACCGGTCCCTACTGACTTGCTTACACCGGCTGACCTTGCAAGCACCAGTGCAGAATCCGCAGGGTCGCCACCTGGTCTGACCCCAGTACAAAACAGACCTGTCCAGTCTGATCCAGTCCGTCGCTCACAGCGGAACGTAGCCAAGGTGAATTACAGACAGTTTTACCATACAGTTGGTCCCACACAACCTGTGCTTGTCCACCCAGAGCCTCTCACCGTCGAAGAGGCAAGGGGACGCCCTGATGCAAAAGAGTGGGAAAAGGCTATGATCGATGAGCTGAACGCTCTCCTTGAGCATGTAGTTTATCAACTGGTGCCTCTTCCCCCCGGACGCAATGCCATTGACCTAAAGTGGGTGTTCAAAGTCAAACGCAATGTCCAGGGCCTGTTTGAGAAATACAAGGCTCGACTGGTAGCCAAGGGTTTCCACCAAATACCAGGACAAGACTTTACGGACACTTACGCCCATGTGGGCAAGTACACGTCAGGTTGCGCGCTACTGGGGGTTGCGGCACACGAGGACTGGGAAATACATCAATTGGATGTCAAGAACGCTTTTCTGAACGGACCACTAGAAGAGGAGATTTATGTGGAACAACCACCAGGGTTCACGGACGGAACAGACAGAGTCTGGCTTCTGCTGAAAGCACTGTACGGACTGAAACAGGAACCACGGTGTTGGAACAAAGAAATCAGCCAAACACTAGAACTTGGAGGATTTCTACAAATTTTGTCTGATCCCTCCCTGTTCATTCGCAGTGTTCGCGGCACTCCAGTTGTCCTTCTCGTCTATGTAGATGATCTACTGATTCTTTCGCCCTCTCTCACTCTTGTTCAAGACACAAAAGCCCTGCTTACTGCACACTACCGCATGACTGACCTGGGAGAGGCACACAATTTCCTGGGCATGACTATCACGCGCAACAGAGCTGCACGCACCTTGACATTACACCAGGGACGGTTCATAGCACACTTAACAGACCGATTCTCTCACCTTGTTCAACATCTCCCCACACAGCACTCACCGATAAGCTCAGACTTCTATGGACACCTTCTTGACCCTTGCACTACAGACTACGGACCGGACACAGATCCTACACTGTACAAGCAGATCACTGGCAGTCTCACCTACCTTTCCTCCACCACCCGACCGGATATTGCCTGTGCAGTGAACACCCTCGCCCAGTTCAGCCAGCAACCCCGCAGTGCACATCAAAAGGCTTTGCTGAAACGTCTGCGTTATGTGTTTGACACTGCATCCATGGGCCTCGTCTTCTCCCCTGGTACTGGTCCCTTGCTCGATGGGTACTGTGACAGTAACTATGCACGAGACCGAAATGCACGCAGTCGGGGGGGGGGTATGTCTTCCGTTTATGGGGCACCACTGTGTCATGGCGCTGTGCAAAGCAGTCATGTGTTGCACGTAGTGTGGCTGAAGCAGAGTACATGGCATTGGGAGAAGCCGCATGTGAAGCAACCTGGGTACAACGGCTGTTGGGGGAGCTGGGCATGGTTGTGGAGGCTGTACCACTGTACAGTGATAGCTCTGCTGCATGTCGCATCACGAGAAATGACGGTGTACTGCACCCACGCACTAAGCACATAGGCGTTGAACATCACTTTGTCCGAGAAGCAGTGGAAGCAGACATTGTCCAAGTGTGCGCAGTGCTTGGAAGTGAGCAACTTGCTGACTTTCTCACTAAGGCACTTCCATCATCCTCCCTTATGTCTCAACTCCATCTGCTTGGTTGCATGCCTGCGACTCCCTCGGCCAAGGGGGCGTGATAACCCTCTGTATATACATTCGTGCGTATGTGTCCTCGGGTGTGAAGTGCATGAGGAATTGGCGGTCGGTGGTGATCCACGCTGATAGCGAAGACTCCTGCTCGCCAAGCCTGTCACGTGGCGGCGTTGCTCCCTTGTCTCACGCGCTCCGCCGGCCGTCGACCCTTGCCTGCCCCCGCTAGCAAACCTATTTGTGTCCTTGTGATTCATGTGGCATACTACGCTCACTGTGATGCGCGACCTAGATTAGACCTCAATTTGCATGTTTGTAGGTCTAATTTAGGTTTCCTAGTTTCTGACCTAATATGTGACTTCGTAGGTGCGAACGCACCTTTTTTGGGCGCACAGGGAGATTTTGCCCTCGCACCCCGTCGAGCGGTGGCGAGCTTCGCTGGCCGCCGATGGGTGAGACTTGACTATCGAGTCTCACTCGTACCAAGGGGTCGACTTGTTACTAGAGCACTTGTACTTTTTTTTAACTTCGTATTAGGGTTTTGGATCTCACGTGCTCCACGCTTAACAAAACAAAGCGCCGTTGGTCTCATTCTCTTCGTAGCCAAGTTCTCACCAGAGACTTGAAATATTTGAATCTCCTTGCTCTGGGTCGTTGATGACAATTGCCCTCAGTCCTACGAAGGGGGTAAGCCCCTGACGCGGACTGAGAACGCCATTCGGCAAACTCCGACGACGACTTTAGAGCAGGAGCTGGAGACTCGACCCATTACAGTGGTTCTCAGAGCCAGACGACCCCCGCGACTGAGGGTTTGACAGTAACGGCGTCTACGCCGTATATAAAACGCTGTCGGCAGGTGCAAGTAGCATTAGAAACGCCAAAAGGGACTACGGCATCCATGCTTCATCATTTGAAGCGCCGTAAAGTACGTTAGGAAGCTAGAAAAGAGCTCTACTTTTTGGGGCTTCGTCTCCATAGTCTCTTCTCCATCCCAGTGGGCTAGGGGAAACCTTTTGGGACAGGAGAGGGAGTACCCACCCCCAAAACCACCTAATTTTCCCCTCTTCTCAAGGCTCCTCCCGCTCCTCTTCAACCAAAAATTGGGGCAGCGCCTTTCTCCAATACCAGAGACCCTCACGGCCTGAGAGAAAAATAAAAAGGAGAAAAGCGTTACTTGGAGAATTTTTGGAGGCCACCACATTGCCGTGGAGCACAAGAAAGGCGCCTCCGAGGGGGGCAAGGTGTGCCAAGCAGACGCAAGAAGAGACCAAGGAAGACCAGAAGACAAGAAGATAAGAAGACAAGAAGAAAAGTAGTCTATCCTTTTTGACCTTGTACTTGCTTGTTTATCTAGGTTTTCTTACTCTTTGTCCTAGTTTGTGTGCGGTACTTACACTTCTTGTTATACCCTTGTATTGTTATTTTCTGTTTGCCTAGGTACTAGTCCTTAGCAATCGCCGGGAGTCACGGCTTAGGAAGACTAGTTTCAAAACCCACAACCTTGTACCAACGTGGCGGCCTAGGAACATAGAAAATCAATTTATGATTGCCTCACCGATCGTGAGAGCAAGGGGTTTGTGGGAGGCCATTTCTCCTTCACGTTGTTGGGTGATCCTCACAACGGTCCTTAGGTGCTAGTTGCACAGGCGACGAGATGGCAAGTGCTGGACCAACCAAGACCAACAAGGACAAGGTGGTGACAGCCTCACCACGAGCTCTCGGCGGACTCAAAATTATGGGAGCCGCCACCGCAAGCACGGTTGCCAACCCAAAGGCAACCGTACCGCCAAAGGCAACCGCACCGCTGAAGGCAACCGACGCCAACCTCGGCAATACCGAGAAGCGTGCGGAGGCTGAAAAGGTACTCGATGAGCACGTCGACGCGCACGTGGGTGACCCCCACGCGACGGACAACGCGATGGAGGAGGATCTCCAGAAGGGGGATCCCGACACAGAGCACGAGGCCGACGATGGCGAAGGCAACGAGGATCGCGACCATCGCCATTGTCGTGCGGCAAACTCAAGCCGATTGCTTGAGAAGGGCAAGGCACCCGCCGTATCGCCTGAAGCTACCGATGGCAGCGAGACTGCTGAGAGCAGCAAGGGCGCTGAAAGCAGCCACATGGGAAGTTCCTACGAGAACGAGCTGGACGACGTCGCCGCGATGGCAATTCACGATGGCCGTCGTATTCTTGCAGAGTTTGCTGCTGAGGCGGCAGGCCGACTCGAGATCACCACCAACGGTGGAGATACGGTACCACTTGGAGGAATGGAGGCGGACCCCACTTCCTACGATGTGGCCGGAATGGGACAAGGCAGTGCCGACTCAAACATCATCGCCGACAACAATCTCCTCCAAAAAGTGGGACTCCTTAGAGGTGTGTACGCGAACCGTACCCTCTTGCAGTGGGTAAGGGTGCACAGACAACACGAGTCCCTGGAGGCTATCGCCGATGCTTTGATGACATCAGAGCTCAAGTTCGCGTTCGCCAATCTGCTAGTCCACGTCGACAGAGCATTATGGACCTTGACGATGATCGCCAGCTGTAGGGCCTGGCCGCCCATGAGGCAAGCCGCCGATGCAACGACCTTGACATGGTGTTGCAGAGCGTGACCCAAGTGCGGATACAACAGCAAGCACAACGTGCCGTAGCTGCGGATGCCATTGCCAGTGGCAGCGATGACTTGGGGCTGACACCTACCCCACAAGCTGACCGACTGGCTGAATCGCATGGAGTACATTCTACTTGAGCGAGTTCACCGCACTCATGGAGGAAGCCAAAAGCTTCATTGAGGGCGATGGGACTCAGACCTTCAAGTGCACGGAGTGCATGCTGCTCGAGTACTTGCGTCATGGTCTGGCCAGCGAGAAGCTGAAGGACACGACCACCACAACAGCCACTGGCCAAGCTTGGACAAGCCGGAGGGCATTGCGCGACTACATGAGCGAAGTGTATTCGGCAAACCCGAAGCACTACTCTGATGCACGATCGAACGCGCATGCACAGCAAGGCCGCGACATGCGTATGGACGCTGCAGGGGCTTGTGGGTCAGCTAGACAGTGACACGGGGTCAACGGCAAGCAGCCCACAAACCCTCTGGTCAAGAAGGCTGGTGAACACAAGGGCCCCAACAACAAGCGCAACAGCAAGAATGACGAGCTACAGGTGGAGCGTGAGTGTCGCAACGCAGCCTTCCGCGAAGGGCTCTGGCACAACTGTATGCAGCCGGGCCACTTTAGGGCTCAGTGCCCTGAGGTTGCTGGTGGTGGACAAGAGGCTGCGGCGTTAGCTACAGCAGCAGCACCTCGTGGGGATGGTGTAGCACGAGGCTGCGGACAGGATCGTGGAGAGGGTTGCGGTCACGGTAATGGACCCGGCCGTGGTAACGGACAAGGCCGTGGGGCGGGTTTTCCCCACCCTTGAGTGACGTTAGTGGGGACCACTCAGGGGTATAATTGGATCACGAGTGCGGGTTCATGTTTTCAGATGAGAATGTTAAACAATTTGAGTTTTGACAAGTTCAAATTTCTCTGTTGTTTTCTCTCCTCTCATTGAACCGCATTCTACACTTGTTGACCGACATTGCCCACTAAACCTTGTATCTCCAGATGAGATGCATGATTGTATATGCTTAGTGGTGGCGACACCAACCACTTTGCAAGAGTTGTGTGACACAGTGATTGAAGTAAATTCCCTCAAAGCAATGAGTTCAATCACGTTCGCGGTCCCTTTAGTCGACGATTTTGACCCAGTAAAATTTAAAATCTGGAAGGTGCTAGGCGAATTCACACGTGCCCACAAGATGTGGACTTGACTGGGTGAATCATGGGAGTTGCGATGCCTATCGTACAGATTCCGTGTTTATCACAATCTCGGCTTGCCGTCATTGAGTTTGTTCACTCGGAAGAGTAGAGGCAACATGATGATGCAGTTCAAAGGAAACCTAGCTAGTGCTCCCGTAAATGTACTTACTAACACTAGAGGAGACAAATCTTTTGTTCGCCTTGGCTTTACCGGACAGGTTGGCCTGAAGTACAAGCCATTGAATGGCACAGTTGTCATCGGTGACAACCGTACGGTACCCGTGATCGGTACTTGTAAAGAAAAAAAATGTATTCAAGAGTAGACACAGAGTGTCACGTTGAAGGTACTCAACTTTCTTGACCTGTTTGATGTGGCGCTAGGCGATCCCTGGCTCTGTGAGAATGAGGCTCTAATGTGCTTTGAATCAAATTGTTTGACCCTCCAAAAAGGACAACGCCACTTTACGTTGATTCAGGGTACGGAATTATCATCGACCCGACTCAAAGTCCATGCCAGCTTGTCTGCGATGCAGGTCAAGAGACGTATTTGACAAGGTTGTCGATACTTCTTGGCGCAGCTGTAAAAAGTGGAGGATGACGTGAAGGAAGACACGCCACAAGAGATCAAATCTCTATTGGCGGAGTTCTCGGATGTATTCTACGACCCACCGGCTGGGCTTCCACCAGAAAGACACATGGGCCACACAATTCTGCTGCAACTGGAGGCGACTCCTCCGTTCAGACCCATGTATCGCCTTAGTCAAGCAAAAAGGGGAGAGGCCAAACGCTAAATCAAAGAGTACCTTGCAAAAGGGTGGATTGAGCCCAGTAGCTTGTCGTACGGTGCGTGGATCCTTTTTGTGAACAAAAAAGACGGTGGTTTACGCATGTGCGTATATTACCGGGTGCTGAACAAGATGACGGTGAAAAATCGATTCCCCTTATCACGGATTGAGGTCCTTTTTGACCAACTCAAAGGCCCCAAAGTATTTTTGTCCTTGGATTTGTCCCAAGGGTACAATCAAATATGCAGCACGGAAGATGATCTGCCCAAAACTGCGTTTCAAACGCACATGGGACACTATCAGTTCCAAGTGTTATGCTTCGAGCTTACAAATGCCCCGGCAACCTTTCAAGGAGAAATGAACCGAACATTTGCCAAACAACTCGGACAGTTTGTCTTGGTTTACCTAGACAATATCCTGGTTTTCCCCAGATAAATGGAAGAGCACATAGAACATCTGCGCGAAGTTCTCGCAATCCTTTGGGAACATAAGTTCTATGCGAAAGTGAGCAAGTGCAAGTTTGCACAAAATTAGCTCGAATACCTTTGACACATCATTGGCAAGGACGACATCCGTGTCGATCCACAAAAGGTCCAATCCGTTGTGGACTGGCCACGTCCCAAAAATGTTGGGCATATTTGGTCTTTTCTTGGCCTTGCAAACTACTTTTGATGGTTTATGCAAGGGTATTTGTCCCTGGTAGTACCGCTAACCAGGCTCAAGCAAAATTGCGTGCGCTGGGAATGGACATCTAATTGCAATAACTCTTTTCTCAAAGTCAAAGAGCTTCTATCCACGGCACCCGTCCTAGCTCTTCCGGATCCATCGCAACTATTGGAGGTTCGATGTGATGCGTCGGTAGTAGGACTCAGAGCCGTCCTTATGTAGAACGGTCACCCAGTTGCGTATGACAGCCGGAAGCTCATCCCCGCAGAAACGCGGTACACGACGTGGGATCAAGAGCTCCTTGCGGTAGTACACGCTTTCAAGATGTGGCGTTGCTACCTCGAGGATGTTGAAGGGGGTGTGACGGTCGTGACTGACCATAATCCATTGGTGTTTTTCCAAACGCAACCGAACCTGTCAAGACGACAGGCACGTTGGAGAAAAAACCTGAGTCGATTCTTGTTCACATGGGAATATCGGCCAGGACGCATCAATGTGGCCAATCCACTAAGCCGACAGCCTGTGGAAATTAAAGCACCCACCGAGTTTGGTGGGTGCTTTATGGCCATTGCAACAGCATCAGTACAATCACCCTGCACCTCTGCGGCAACCACCAAAAGAGATTATCCATTACAACGGTTTTGTAAACAGGATCTGGATGGGATATTGTGTGGATTCTTGGTTTCAATACTCTCAAAATCTGGACAAGTACGGCTTGGTGGAGGCCGCAGGAATCTTCTGGCACGGAGAACAAGTTGTTGTGCCAAACTCGGGATATCTTCGAGCAAAGATTATCTCCCAGTTCCACGACCCTCCGGTCGTAGGTCATGTAGGACCCCGAAAGACCGGACAGACACTCTCGGACCACTATTGGTGACCAGGATGGAGTGTCGATGTTCACGAGTATTGCATGACATGCGACCCATGTCTTCAGAATAAGGCTAGTAACAAGAAGCTTGATAGACTCCTCCAACAGCTTCCCATTCTTGGGACTCCATGGGAGTGCGTCAGCATGGACTTCATTACTAGTCTTCCGGACACGGCCCGTGGTCACGATGCAATACTAGTGCTTGTGGATCTTTTTACAAAGATGACACACTTCATTCCTACAACCACTGACGTGAACGCAGAGGAAATTGCTTGTCTCTTCTTTGAGGGTGTTGTAATGTACCACGGCTTGCCGTTGCACATTATCCCCAATCGAGATAAAAAATTTGCTAGTTATTTCTGACAAAATATGCACGAGTACTTCGGCAGTGAGTCGCAACTGTCAATAGCATTTCACCCTCAAACTGACGGATAAACAGAGCAAATTAATCGCACTTTGGAGCAGATGCTCCACATGTATGTGGACCCTGCCATGCATGATTGGGATGAGTTCCTAGCTCCGGCAGAGTTTGCGGTGAACAACTCGAATGAATGAGTCCACACAATTCACACCATTCGTGTTGAACAGTGGTCGGCATCGAGTGGCACCCTCTTCATTGGTGAAGAGTGGGAGTAAAAAAGGCCAGGTTCCTTCCGCTCAAGCCTTTGCCGAGTGCATCGACTCCTTGTTACAGGAGGCGAAGGGTCACCTTCAAGCAGCTTGGTAGTGACAAAAGGCATATGCCGACAAAGGTTGTCGGGAGGTCTCGTTTGACGTCGGTAACAAAGTGCTGCTTAGCACTAAAAACCTTTGGTTGAAGTGGCCAGGGGCAAGAAAACTTCTACCGAAGTGGATTGGGCCGTTTCCCATTGTGGCACGCATCGGGCCAGTGGCATACCGATTGCTACTTCCGCCAAGTATGAAGATACATGACATGTTTCATGTGAGTCTGCTGGCTCCATACACGACAGACGGAACCGTTCACTCACCACTAGCAGTCCTTGCTACTGACGGCCAATACAAGGTCCTTTGCCTAATCCTGCACCGAGAGTGTACTCTTCGGTCGCGCGTTGTTAGGGAGTACCTAGTTCATTGGGCCGGTTGTGGACGTGAACATAACTCATGGGAGCCCGAGTCTCGATTGCCCACAAGGGTGGTCAACGAGTACTGGAGCGAGCTTGCAGCTTGCACATATCGACGCGTGGTAGGAGGTACCACCTGAACGCGGAAAAAGTGAACAATATTCCCACAGGGTAGCATTCATGGACAGCGACCATAGGAGGTTGGGGATGCCCAACATGGTTGTCGCGCGGAGGTTCCAGCCTAAAGGGGGGAGGCCGCTAGTCGTGCTGACCTACAAGCTGCATCTTAGTCCAAGTACCATGCACATGTTCATGTCTAGCTGGTGATTGAAATTATTAATTTTCTTTCACAATGTTGATGACTCACTAACTGACAATCATGCTTGTTGTTCATGAACCGAGACGGTTCATAATAAGAAGGGAGGAATGTAGCGGGAGGGCCGGTTCAGCCCTCCCTCCTCGTTGAAGCGAGGGGTGGTTGCACACCACCCCTCGCGTCAGCGAGGGCTGGCCGGCGGCCAGCATTTTGCTGGCCGCCGGCCAGCTTGCTGCCGGCCGGCTGGACGGTCGGCAGCCGGCCAAGCGACCGGCCGGCCACCGGGCGGCCAGCCGCCAGCCGCCAATCACGGCCTCAGCCCGATCGGCGGCTGAGGGGCCACGAGGGCCTCAAGGGCGAGGCCTCGTGGCCTCGTGCCCTCACCGCCCCTCGCCCTCCTTGCAAGCGTGCAAGCGAGGACGATGGATAGGGGGAGCGAGGGTGAGGACGAGAGGGTTAGCGCGAAATCGCCAGCGTGCCTCGCACGCGATAATTTCGCGCCAAAACGTCAAAACGTAAATCAAAGTTCGTTTGCGACAAACTTCGACAGAAAATGAACAAAATAACTCGTGCAAACCCACAAGTTCGAGGTAAAAACCCTCGGTTTGGGTCCCAAAACCAGGGGTAAGGTTAAAAACGGAAATGGGTGTCCGGAGACTCAAAACATTCGAGTCTCCCTGCTCTGGGTCATTGATAACGATTGTCCCTAAGTCTTGCGAAGGGGGTAAACCCCTGATGCCGACTGAGAACGCCATTCAGCAAACTCGGATGACGACTTCACAGCAGGAGCTGAAGAATCGACCTGTTACACTTCATAAATCACGTGCATGTGTGTGGGTGCTTCAAAATGCTTTCATGAAAGGAAACTTCACTCGTTATACTAATCTTCTGAGGCAACCTATCATTCAAATCTTTTTTTCCTCGACTCATTTCCATCCAAATAACATTTGATATCAACAGTGCTAGAGGAGAGGTATTATACACACACAACGATGCGACACACATCTCTCATGCATGAAATACTCCTTAGAATGGAAAACAAAAGTGAGGAGTGTGCTTACTTACAAGTAAAGGTACCCTTCTGAGTATCAAGTTTGTTATCAAAAGATTTTGAACTGGTCAGATTTAAATGAATCTGTTTTTTTCATAGTTTATTCCAATCACCAAAACGTTTTCAAATTCTTTTGTCAATTTTGAAACTTCGTTGGTGAATGAGAAATATTGCTCAAAGCTATTCCAGAACCAAGGATTATAACATATTGTAAATCGGGTTTCCCTTCTTTACTCCCCAGGAGGCACGTGGTAATGTCACAAGAAATTTGATGGGTATGATTCCACATATAAAAACTTTGTCCATGCTGAACATCATCTGAACATCATTGAAGGGGATGATCTAGGTCATTGGATCACCTGTGTTAGGGTTCGCCCAAACGAAAGCAAGGCTCTATCATGTCAGCCGGACGTGGACACCCTGAATGAACTGGAATGGCGCACATGAAGTTTGAAGTTGATAGTACATAAGTGAGGTGCGGCACGCACATGTGCACACAACCCATCGCTGAATTTGTGGATTAACACTCAAACTTTGGTCATCAAATTCAACAAATATGAATTTTTTAATCAAAGAATCACTAGGATTGTAATTTAGAGAATCTTAGGTGATGGAGGGACAAAGGGTGATGATATAAGGTAACCTTTGCATGAAAAAAAACGACCAGCATCAAAGTTTATGTGATGGCCAGCGTCGTACCATTTACCATGCCAATAACACAAATGGCAGATTTGACAAGATTGGGAAGTCTTTCATTCCTACCACTGCTGACAAGCTAGCAATGAAAGGCAAGGCTGGATCCACAAACCAGCAATCATGAACAAGTGATGACCTTTACCTAATGTTGTCTGGGCTCAATAACGCTACAAACCGCGTACTCAAACATCTCATGCCTGCAACAGAGGAACTCTGAGCATTGTAAGCTCCTAAACCGTTCCTCGCTGAGAAAATTTGTTGACTGCAAAGGGAGCTTCTTTACTCATCCCTTACTTGAGTGCTTGAACTATTCAAATCAAAGGGAATCATGGCTAATATGTGGCAAACAAATAAGCCATCGCTAACTTGGCAGTGTACTTCAAGTTTTGTGTGGTCAAATCCAACAAGAAGAAATAGACCTTGCAATATCTTTACTAAAGGCCATGAGTTAAAGTTGGTGGTCAGAATATGGAAATCCATTGGCAACAGGAGAGAATAGAATCACCAATATCAGCTCACGAACATGGTACCATATCATTGATAACAGGTGCAACATCGGTCCATCATGCTTATATGACATAACAAAAATCCTCAACTCCTACAGAATCACGGGACACGTTTATGTGTGCATTTCATTCCCACTTGAGCAAGACAAATAAAAATTTTATGCTCATCCAATTTGTATCGGTTCCGTTAGCATCACAGTAATTCAGAACACGTGTAATATCACCAGAGTTGAAGTCTGCTCCTAGCATAGCAGTAACATCAACATCAAGATTCAGTAAGCAATCAGTAGCATTTAAAATTACTCTTAGCAGTTGGCTGCAACATCTGAAATGAAAAAAAAAAAAAAAACATTTGTTATACCATGCAGGTCCAAGATTTGGATAGATGGAACCCAAAAGCCATGACTTACATTCAAATAGGAAATGTTGTTGGAAAAAAATTTCAAAATGATTGATACATTTCCATCCAACATTTATGGTTGTAGTGAATCATATCCTTTGTTCAGTCCTTCGTAATTTCATCAACGTGTACCTTGCTGGAATCCCTGTTTACAGCTGCATTCCAAGGGAGCAAATTGGGCACATCCACAATGTAATTGAAGCATTAGAATGAGTTGTGTCATAAAAAAAAGAGTCAAAGTGGAAGTTTTTACCTGGTTTCACCAAATGTTTAGGCCACATAACTAGAGGAGGATAGATCATGATGGGTCCCAGAAACATACCAATGATCTCTCATTGGCCAAAACCATTAAGACCAAAATAGCATCCAACTATTATAAGTGTTTGGTTCTACTACCGCTGATTTGTAAACAGCTATGTCTGAGTTTCAAAGACTCTCTCTTACCTCACCCAATAGCCAAATGAGTCCATTTTGAAGATCCATAGTTTGAGCTACATCATGGCAACTGGCATATATGTTTTAGAAATTGGATCCAACATCCTATGAGAAAATGCCGGCTGAGAAAAATATTGTTGCACATGTGTCATATTGATTACACGGGCCCGAGCTAGACTTCAAATTACAGAAGAAGGAAAGACTTGTCATTGCGCAAGTACTTCAGATTCGGTGGTGAATTATGGAATGTAAATGCTTAATGTTCCACACCAACCACCACCCCCTCAAAAACCTAAAGACATAGTAAAATACAATCCATTGCAAAAATCAGTGGTTGGAACTTCTTTTACCCTACTTGCAATTTCATTGATTTCTTTAATGCCTCATTCTTTTAATGGATTGTTTTCATTGCCGAATGTTTCAGGTACAATTCTTTCTTCAAACCTCATCTTCCAAGGATTTGCATCCTACATTGTATCAATTATTCACTTTGTTTGCAATTTTTTATTGTGCACTGGCCACGTCTTTGCTCCATGTTTGCCTTGTATTGCATCTTTAAAACTACGAGGCTATGGTCCAATTCTGACACACAAGTTTTACATCAATTAGCGTTGCAAGTGAGGTTGTGCACCTGTCTGACAAATCAGATGTTTATATTTGTAATTCTTGACATAAAATCATTGAGCACAAGGTTCTTTTCAATTAGATTCCATGTACCATCTAGATAACTTAATACTAGGAACCCATCACAGAAATGAAAGATCAAAGGAATCAGATAACTCTGATGATGAAAATGGGAGTTCAGTAGTGTATCAAGCTTCAACAGCAAAATTGACTCCAAATACAGATTAAAAATGCAATGGATTTTCAAAGAAAACATGTAGATTTGATCGCTAAGACCATATGAGCAATACTCATCAAGTGCGGCCCATACAACCAGTGACTAATCATATGTAAACTAAATAAAATATGGAGGCTATAAAAGAACCAAGTTATTATTTCATGCATAGTATTCACAATGTTGGATCACATGATAAGTCATCATAGCATAGAGTAAGCATTGGCAAATATTATCACTGGAAGATTGCTACTTAACTAGTGCAAGTGGATACTTTGTTGAGGCTAGATACTGATAAAACTTGCAACTCAAGTGTTATGAGAAAATGTGGAGCTGATGTGGTAACCAACGATCTTAAAAACATATAACGCTGCTTACCACAAGATTTAAGAAGAAACCAACTTAGAGGTATAGTCTTGTGTTTGAAATGCTGATTGAACCTTTGTCAGGTATACCAATGGAATGTGTAGCTAGTTTTCTTGTCATATTGGAAGAACTAGACACAATCACGGTGGTGTTCGGCCCCTTTTCCAAGATGGTGTGATTCATTACAACTGCCACAAGCATTGTAGATTGGGGGATAATAGGGATTTCCTTGGCTACGCCATGTACATTCACAAAACTCTTCATACTATTTAAACCAAAAGAGATGGGAGGTTCACAAGTCAAATTTTGGGAGATATCACTTGTTGCTACTATATCCTAGTGATCCTTAATCTTCACGTCTATATCCATGTAAATTTTTTGGTGATCCTTGATTTTGTTCTAATTTCCATGGGTTCATATGAATTAACCTAGTGACAAATGAATTCAAGGAAACAAATATTTTTGCAGTTGTATACAAATTCTGTTACGGAAATAATGCATTATTTGCACACATTTGCAACGAAACAGGTGTGAACCGCACACAGAAATAACAAAATCTGCTCTGAGCGTGTTCAATACCCCAAAGGTTGTACATGGAAAATGTTGTTTCTGAGCCAAAAACGTCCATCGGTACCACGTGCAGGAAGCAAAAGAGTGCATCTTTGAATTCGTTCTTGACAAATCTTGAACAGGTTCGGAGATTATTAATAAATCGCACACAAAAAAACAAAAACGTATTTCACTCTCACACGAATACATGAATTCCTTATAAATTTTAAATATTTTTCACGAATTCATGTGGCAGTAGGGTAGTTAGGTTGTTAATCTTAAAAAGAAAACAATGGATGGACCCTTCTGTTTGACAACTGGCTAATCTCAATCTCTTGTTCCTTGAATTCAACAAGACACCATTTTCTGCATCTGTTCCTCTCACATAAGTGGCAAAAGCTTCATGTGAAGTTTGTTTGTGTGACATGCAAATGTGGCAAACTGATGGATATTTTCAACGGTGCAATGGAGCAATGGTAACTGGCATCTTTGAGTTTTAGAAGACTTTTCTCACTGCACATTCATGCCTACACAACTGGTTCATGCCAACAATATGTCCCTATTGTTTTGAGTACAATTGCGCCATGGATCATTCTTTTCCAATGCTTTTTTAGAGGCACGTACTCACCAGCTACTTCACGTAAGTCGGCAATGCCCCTCTCCGCAGGTTGCTACTCCTTGAAAGGTCTTTTTTTTTCATTGTTGAGGACTCTATAAAAAATCAGCGTTCTCTGGCATACATGGGTAAGTATCTCTATGGTTCAAGACTGGAGCTTTCCTTGAAGATTTTTGCTCGTGTTCCTCTAGCTATTTTTGTGCCAAAGGAATAGCAGTGAATGTGACTACCAACAACAATGACTCAAGATTCCCCTCCTTGGCTGTTCACCACTATGCCCTTGGTGCAAGTACCTCAACGGCCCCTCTTCCCTTGATCAAGAACACCTCAACTACTCCATACCCTTTTCCAACCACCAAGGAGACGGGTAAGGCCCATGCTTGCGGTAAACTTGTCCCTTGCCATCCTTGAACTGCTAAGGGAAAGGGGCTGGTCCCGGTGGACATCTAACTCCATGTATTACGGCGCTTTGAAAAGACTGGTGCACTCCATTGTCCAGCCTTGCTCTTCAGTAGTTCTCCAACAAGTGGTTGGCAGCACCATGGCGATGACAGCACGTCTCACGTGGACAACTTCTTGTCCTCGTCTTCATGGGAGAAATACTTCAAGAACAGCACAGACACAAACTTCTTGGCCATCGTGATTTTGGAGGAAAGAATGTGGACATCAGCATGATCAAGTGTCGTATTGGGAACTTCTTGCAAGTGCAAGAGATATGCCAATTGGTTTGGAAGTGGTCACTTGTACACTGATTGTTGGGCATAAATATCTCAGTCCTCTGCGTATGCAATGGTGCAACATCTGAGATATGCTTTTACAAACCTGGATGGTTTTTTGTGTTCTTTTACTTGCTCCAAGTACCATGTCTAGGTGGTTTTTAGAAGGTACAAAGATCCCAAAGAAGCATGAAGGTGCTTTTATTGTTGCGATTTCATCTATATTGTCCACTTATTTTAGTGAAAAGGAGCGAGTTTACGATCAAGGATCGCTAGGGTACCATGGTCCAGGTACTAATGATCTCCCATCCCCAAATTCATGGCTAGAACGATCACACCAATCAAGTGTTGTAGCACATGCTAAGGATTCTCCATAGCCCTTGTGGTACTAGCTAGGTGGTCAAGGTACCAACCAATAAGCTTGCCTATAACTTGGAGACGTGTACCACAACCAACAACGTAGCTTTTAATGTTTTATGCAACCAATGGTGTGACTTCCGTAGTATTTGTAATGATAGATGATAAATTCTTGTGACTATCCAATGATAGTGAAGCAAGCAATCTGTAACCACTGCATCAAAATCCAGTTCTACTCTGGTGGTAGCTTCGTACAATGAGCATTGAAGTTGACGATGTGAATGTGCCTAATCCCAAGTGGTTGGAGAAAAACAAACTGGCAAAATGTGCTAGCTATTCATAAGAAAACCTCTGCCTACCTTGAATCATGGAAATGTATCTGGCCTTTCATATCAACCACGAAACAAACTACAAATTCCATTTGGACAGAAAAAACCATCACAACCACCTTTTAAATGAAAACTTATTCATGTCATGTCGCCAAGTACATCCTTGAATACTGGTGAGGAATTGAACAGACACACTATCTCATAAAATGGTAAGATAAATGTGTGGCATACAAGATCTAGTAGCTGTACAACATCCTCAAAGATTTTAGTCATAGCATTATTTTGTGGCATCTGCTATTACTACGTGACATGGTAGGTCATAGTGGCTAGAAGGTGCAAGATTCTATCATCCTTTGCATGCACAAGTCCCTAAGTCTATGGCATGGATACATTTGTTGTAACATTTATAGCCCTTTGTGTGTAAAATACAATTATGTGTACACCAACATGTTCTGGGTAGTTTGGCCTGTTTTTCTCGCATGCAGTAATCCAGTATTGACCGGTGAATAGAATTGTTTCCAGTCATACCAGTTCTATTGTCTACTTTGGTTAGCTTCTCAATGGTGATCTATTTGTTAAGATGTACCTGGCACATAACTGAAACTCCATGATTATCTCATAAAGGCTTTTTAAGAGACATTTGACACCTCCGATATGTACATTGCAAAACTGTGTGAATGAATGTTTGGAACTAGTCATTGAAGCACACTCACAAAGAATTACAAAATAGAATGGTGTTCCATTCTTTTAAATGTGCTTTGTTCCATTGCCTTCTAGTCGTTAACAACTAAAGTTTGCTCTAGGGTTGTAGCATGTCTTCTCTAGATTGTTATGAAACTCCCCATTATCCCATTCTCCCAATTGTATTCTATTATTCTACCTTCCACTTATTATCGGTTTTTGTTTCTGCACATAAAAACAAATGTCATACATTGGAATTCTGATATATTTCATTGATGTTTTCCCCCTGTCGTACACAACTCTCTCCACTACATGTGTGGATAGTTTGGTTGTCATTCTTTGTTGTACCAGCATTACAAGGGCATGTTAGCCAGTTTCCCCAACTGCCAATGTTCATGTACAGGTCTTTGAAGACGTTGAACACCTCCTAAAAGGATGAAAAAAAATTATCACGAGCCTTTTGGATATCTCAATAATGCTTTTATTGACTTCTTTATGGCATCATTTGTTTGGAATGATGTATTCCACTTCTTCTTCACCTCTCCCAGCTTCCTCACAAGGTTTATCAAACCCTCCAATGTTATCGTGATTTCACACATGTCACACGTGTGGGGAACCCAAGACCTTGACTATGCCTTGTTTTTGTTTCGGAAGTCCCTCTGAGACTCTTCTATATTTTCACACTTGTCAGTAACATACATTCTATACAGATTATAGGTTACACGGGTCGATCTTCTTTTAAGATAATTTAACTTTTCTGTTACCTTCACCTATGAACCGCTTACAGTATCATCCATAATGCACATGGTATTGGAGCACAATGTTATTCGAGGTCATCATTTGACTTCATGCAGGCTCATGTCTTCAGTGCATCTCTTCCATTTAGGAATTTACACACCCCATAATTACATTGGAAATGAGAGCTAGCACATCCAATGACAACATAAATAGCCAACTAAGGGTTTAAAAAAAGGAACAGTAATCAGGTGGCTGTGGCAAGATTCACAATCAATGGTGCTGGAATGACGACCCCGGAGACCACTTAGCTACTTGACCTATCAAGCTTGGCAAGTCCCTTTCCTCCATCATCTACCCCTTAGTGAATCCATGATGGATGAGCATTCAAATGAAATGAACCTCGTCAACTATCTACTCTGTTAGCTCGAGTTGGAATACAAAAATACTAACACTTTGCATGCACAAGGAGTAGTTCCCACTAAGATAAACTACCAACTATTAGGTCAACCCTGCAATTGTCAAGACCTCCTCGAGGTGTTCAGTATTACAAACTCAAAACAAATAGAGGATTTAATACGGATGAATATTCTGAACTTGTACCTCATGACTGCTATGGCCATTGCATTAAGTAAGATATTGACCTCACGACCTATCTTTTGAAGGGAAGAGACTTTCATTTGGTTGTCCAGTATACTGGATGCCATGTGGTAGAAGGAGACCAGAATAGTCTACTCCTTTTTTCAAATGCATAATCCCACTTTACTATTAGTATGAAAAGTACCTCTAAAAAAGGTAAATCCAACAAGGAAAGACCCTTTGAGTATACTACAAGAATGGGATTACTCTCCACTTGCCGTTATTGTGCACTTAGGGAAGCCGAAAGTGGTTTAGCTTGTGACACAAGATGTGGTGGTTTTGTCGGTACTCCCACGTTGCAAGTTCAACATGGCATTCTTTTTAAGTCAGTATCGGTAGCCCGATCCTACCTAAGGAGCTATTTTCCACGATAAAAATGCCTCTAAACATGACCTCCATTGAGGTATTGTAACACTTTGCATCCAATGTGATGTTCCGTGAAACTTCTATTATGGTTGAAGTAATTGAGACCGATGGCCACAACACTTGGATCAAAAGAATCAAATAGCTCACAAGGCCAATATCACAGCTTTTCTCATGGTAGTAAAAGGTTACAATCATCAGAGACATTGAGCTGATGTAGACTGATGAAATCCAACAACATGATGAACAGCTCTGACAGATTTACAAACTTATCAGAACATACATTCTTCGAATTTTGCCAAAGGTAGAAGTACTGAAAAGGGGTAGGGAACTGGTTGGAAATGCTGGAGGATTCACTAGAGGAATGGATTAGACAGTGAATCTCCTTTCCTGTCAATAAATTTTATACCTACCGATTGCCATTTTCAATCGCACATGATGTCATTGTTGTACCTTCAAGAGATAACAATTTTTAGTGAGGGATGAACAACCACCAATACTACCAATGGCATAACCAAGGGTATGCATGCGTTACAAAACAGTGCTTGTAACACTGTAGAAAAGAGCTTCTCTTAGTTTTGCTACCATTGAACTCATTCAGGAGCCGGGTATGAATTCTGAACAAGGGATGTTTAAAACCAAATGCTTGAAAGACATCTGCAGGTTTATTGATTTCATGCAAAATGTTTCCTACAATTTTCTAAGTTGCACAATGTGTTGATCTAGAGGAATTTCCCAACGAGCGACCACAATATGTATCCAAGCTAAACTTCCTTATGACTACAATCCGCAACTCAACCAGTGAAGCACTCGTCTCCTTTGCTGACTTTGTTATCTTACATGGTGGGAATCTAATAAATTTGCAGTAGGAGAAGCATCAATGGACATGTATCAGAAGTCCCATGACATGGAACAAAAGCATGGGTGTTGGACGTGGTCAAGTCTCACCTGTTATGCGCAGCCCAAGCAGGATCGATGTAGCTCACCCGTGTGGAACCTGGCAACGAGAGTGAGATGTTAAAATCTGACCCATTCGCCTTGTTGGCCACTATGATGAAAAGATATGCAATGGAAATTGAGCTTTCAGTGCTTTTCAAGGGGTTTTTAGTAGTTTCCCTTGTCAACGTCCATCATGAACTTCTCGATCAACATACCGTCAATCGTGAAAGTGCATTGAATTCAGGCATCCGGCCAACAATTGAGGGAACCCATCACATGATCAATCGCGAGACGGTGGTGCTCAGATGAAAATTCAAGGAAATGTATGAATAGAGGTTTGTTGGCCCCTCCACGTCACCACATGCCTTGCATGTGCTTTTTATGAGAAAGAAACAGGCAAGATGCAGATGTGCATGGAAAACAAAATACATAACTACATGAAAAAAACAAAGAACTACTACCCTCTCCCTCATACTAGTGAGTACCTTCCAATGTTGTAGAGAAAAACATTTCCACAAAACTAACTTCCACGGTAATCATTTCAATGTCATGATGGAAGATAAAGGCATGGAGGTAATCATAGACCTCCAAGTTCACTATTACACAATCTGTACCAAAAAAACATCCATACAGTTCTCACAATGGAAAAATAAACATCGTCCTCCTATTTCTTGATGACTCTTTCATTTTCTGTTGCAAGATTGTTATTCTCATCTACCTTGAAGAAGTCATCGAGTTTGGTTGCATTGAAGGAATTTGCAATAGCCACAACATGATGCATGATACCAATATCAGTAGACATGGCTAGGTCGTACCTACAATGTAGAGCTCGGGCAGGGCTAGTCCATATGGAGCCAGCGTAAAGGAGAAACATAGCCACTATACGAATAAAGAGTAGGCCGAAGAGCTACGATATCCATAACATGCAAAGTGTGGCTCTCATCCGCTCAGCACCGACCCCCAAAAAAAACTGACAAGCCCAATCCAAAAGCATGCCCGCTTGCGGCATGTGTCGACGACCGAGAAAAAAATAATTGTTGGGAACATTGCTCCCACGTGAGAATCGTGAGGTAACAATGATCCCTTTGTTTTTGTTTTGCATGCCACCCCCGGTTCAATTCAGGATTTTGTATGTTCAGCGCAGGCGGAGCCTGCACCAAACATAAAGCCCTAAATCAAACGGGGGGTTGCGTGTTGGAAAACAAAAGACAAAAAAGGGGGTCATTGCTCCATCGCGATCAAGCAAGAATTCCCTCTATTCATTCTTCTTATTTTGTACACGCAAAACCATTATTTCAACATTCAGGATAGGGTTCAGTCAAGCCCTATCCCTAATTACATTCGGGGTTTTCGGGTTTTGGTTTTGCACAGGCTTTGGCTCGGCCCCGCGGTCACGGGTCTAGCAGGTTCCCTTTCAACACATGGGGAGTCTCAAACCCCCGTAAATCTCCATATAAACTGCCTCTTGCTAGTATTACAAGTCCCTCAATGAAGGGGTTTGTGATACTACCAGGTGCCTCCGCATGTCATGCGTCTTCGACGCATGGCATGCGGCCTCGCCATGCCTTTCCTCCTTTTATCTTAGTTACTAGTGTAGCGGTAGTGGCGGCCAATCAGTAGTTGGGGTATGTTTTCCTTGACAACTGGAAGATGAGCTTTACAGTTCCAAGAACTGGGCATATGCAACTTTTGCCCGTAAAGAGTTCCAACAGTTTCATTGTTTTTGACACCTTGAATGTTCTCAGTCAGTCATGAGGATTTTTCACTTTTTTTCGAGGGCTTTGAAGGTGTTATTTGTGTTGAACTACCTCAAGAGCCACTTACACAATGCAATGCCCATCATCAGATGGAGCTAAAGCTGCGACGGTAACTGACAGCCGAGGGGACCAATTGGATGAATGGCCACAAAATGACTCAGCCAAAAAAAAAAAGAGAAAAAATTGGAAAATTGTCGTGACAGGGGTTCATCAAGCCATCCAATCACCATCCATTACATTGGTACCTTTTGTAGAATAGAAGAACATTAAAATGCAAATGTGCATGGACATCACTACTCAGAATCACCATACCAAAACTGTCACCTAATTCCACGAGCAGACAAAGTCTCTTCAAAACTGAGGTAGGAGAATTCTCACCTGAATCAACCTACGGGGTAGCTAGAATCAGAACCACGCATATGGCTATGATAATGACAAGATAATGCTCTACCCGTGATGCAGGAAATTTGAGCTCGCAGTTATGCCTTTTGGTCTCAGAAAAATCCCAACAACATTCACAGTGGTCACAAACAATGTTTTCAAGACGTACGTCGACAACTAACATGTTGTGTATGTTGATGGAATCCCAGTGTATACTTGCATGCTGGAGGAGCACAGTGGTGATCCTAAAAATCTGCTCAAGGTCTCATAAAGATAGAAGTTATATGGAAAATAATCAAATTCAAGTTTTGTCATCGTTCAACCCAGCCACATCATCACAGGTGGACGGATCACGATGGGCCCAAAGACAGTGGAGGCAATCACTTCTTGGCCAACACCCACCAACGTTCAGGGTACACAATTATCTGTAGGATTCTACAAGTAATTCCATTAACTTTTATGAGATTATGCAGAATTCTCAGTACATCTCTCCAATCCCACTTGTAAAACCACAGAGTGGAACTGGGGGGATGGCAAACAAGAAGTGTGCAACTCTTTTCAAGATTATTTGACCTTGGTGCCAGTCCTACAATTAGCATATCCAATCATGGAGAACATCATGGCCACAAAAGCATGCAATTGAGCAATTGGAGCCGTTATCCTGTGTGACTATGGCGATGGAGAACAACTGACCATGTCAAAAAAACTATGAGGGCCAGGGCTATACTACATTGACACATTCAACTGACCATGTCAAAAAAAACAACATCCGCTTGTCATGCACACATTCAACATGCGGTGATCTTATGTGGAATTCCAACAACAGGACATCCAGTAGTGATCATAACAAAGCAAAACACCCTAAGCATTGGCCATATATGAACCTTTGATGGACATAATTGATGGGGATCATAAATTTCAACTTTCCTATGACATCCATTCTTGGTCTCGAAAAACAAATCCTGCAGATACTCTGAGTCCACATCTAGATCTGATGTCCTAGATGAAGGCATTGCTTAGTAAACAAAGCTAGCACCCTGCAATTATTTTCACAAAGGGACAAGGATTTTGATGGGCATTAGAATACTACAATTGGTCATACTAGCAATAGCGATTCACTCTTCTTAAAGCTGTGCCACTAATGGATGAAACATGTGGTATTCCATTGGAAGAACGTTTTGACTCCGGTTCAGGTGCACAACTTGGCAAGGAGAACAATTTAGAAGAACTCACAAAGAAATACTGGTTGGACAAGATGCAAGTTGACATTACAAAATAATACAAGATGTGTGATGTGTGTCAATGCAATGACTTAAGATAGAAAAAATCATTGGGTTTGCTTCAACAACTACAGGTACCAGAGGATCAGTAGCCTCACATCTTCATGGATGTTGTAATGAGTTTTCCTGTCATACAAGAGGGATTTGATGCAGTGATTGTGGTGGTCGACCGGTTCACAGGGATGTCACAATTCACCCCAACAGCAACAATGGACACCACTGAGGGAACAATGTGGTTGTTTCTCAACCACATCGTCCGAGAACACGTCACGGAAACCTCCGTTGCCAGCATTCAATATAGGAGGTTTACCTGCAGTTTTTGGTGGAAGCTAATGAATTGTTCCATTTTTTTTAGATAGCTCTCTACAATATCTCATCCTTACAAAACTGGACAGACTGATGAAACCAACCAGAAACTCATGCAACTTCTTTTAGCCACGTGGAACTCATTGGGTGGACAAATTACCAACCTTCAAGATTGCATAGAGCTACACAACCTACGTAGCAATGGGATAAACTCTTTTTGAGGTAGTGATTAGAGATCCAAGCTAGCAAGAAACTATGACATGTTCATTGAGTTTGAGCAACATACTGGCAATTGACACATTGCAGTGGGATTTCTAGAGCATTTGGAATAGCTATCTAGGTGCTCACAAAGACTCAAGAAACAGCAAAGTAAGCTGTAGACAAGCATCAGACAGCCATCAAGCTTCATGTCTGTGATCATGTCCTACTCAGCTCGGTGAATGTCAAGCTATGAGGACGGGAGTGTGTAAAGCTCTGTCCTTAGTGATTGTGGCCATTCCTCATTGAGGAAGTGTGGAAGTTTTTTTTCATTAAACTCTTCCTACATCACAGCATGGCTGTCCGTCCAGTGTTCCACACCTGGATTGAACGATATGGAGACCCAAGCAAGAACTTCCATGATAGAGACGAGCATATCCCTCCACTAGCTGAAGCATACGAGGACAGAGAGTGCGGGGTCAGATATTCTATTGGGCATTGACTACAAGATTAAGTAACCAACTATCTGGTTCAATTGGTGTGGCTACAACGCATTGAATAATATTGAAGAGCCAAGCCGCAACCTTCGGGATGTTAGTCAATTGGTCAATTGGATGTTTTGGCCAGCATCAACCTACGTATTGCAATGCACTGGGATGTCACAGGTTAAATGCGGAAAATTTTAACGACACCAACGTGCATAAAGCCTAAAAATTTCTACGTGGCCATTGATTTCCCTGCATTCATGGCCCATCATAAGAAAAAAATCTAGATTCTAGGCCGGTTTTCCATAGGAATGTTAGTCATCTGCCCCGACCTTCGGTGTTGAGTTATAGAAAGTTGTGGTAGGATTAACCACTTTGCAAAATGATTTTCAAAAACAAATACATTATCAGTAACTTTGTTACTAGTTTTTCATGAACTCCATTTCATGTTTGGTTTTTTAGTTCCACAATGAACCCAGGGATTCTAAATCAATTCATTAGTCCCTTCTCATCTATGGTCAGCCCTTGTTTTTGGATGAGTGGTTTTCATAGTTTTCTTTGACACGCTGTGCTCAAATGATTTTGTACATTGGGACGTTCCGTTATGACGGAATGATAGCATGATGATAAGCAATAAGCTTGTTTCACAGATGATGGCAAGTTGACAAATCATGACATTCAATGGTCGTTTTTGGGCTGAATGTGGACGCGAGAGCGGAGCCGAAGAATTCAACGTGGTGAATTGAGCTACCAGTGATTCCAACCTTGCTATGATTGTTTATTCTTCAGCATGTGAATAAATTTTTGAGAAAAATCTGGGATACTTCCCCCCCCCTACCGTTAAAAAATACCCACAAGCTTTGGTTACACAGAAAAATTCACCGGGACACGAATTTAAAGAACACAATGGCATCATGAACAAAATTGATATTTTTCTACTATTACATTGACTTACTGACGAAGTTAGAGTTTAATGAGTCAGCACCTCAACATTGTCAAAATGATCAAAACCCCTCAAGGTCTTAGCGGGGTTTCTTGAAGCAGCCACCAATGACGCAGCATCGCATCCGTTGTTCCACTCGAGGGTCCCTTCCCCAAGTATGCCCCTTGTTTCCTCTCTTGTATACATGCATTTAAAAGTTCTGAAAGCTGCCATCAAAGTGCACTTATTGGTGTTTCCGAACTACTCAAGTTTCCTGGTTTTTCCAGGTTTACATTTGCTTTGCAACTTCTTTTTATGAACCACCAATCTTCTTTCCGGCATAACAAAGAAAAACTGAAAGGGAGGAATTTGGTACAATGACAAATCATCGTGACTGGCCATAGATGATTTTCTTGTTTGTTTAAAGTTCAAAGTCTGGATTATGAATGCTTCATAGCAAGCGTCTAGCACGGTGCACATGGATGGAGCCACGGTGTTCCACGTTGAACTGTGTTGACTGCTGCGGATGACATATGTGTGTAAAAGTATAAAGAACACCCCGCAAACTAAATCACCAGAATGTGGATGGCACATGGTAGTGTCAAAGAATTCCTGTAAAGCACAAGAAAGGTTTTTTAAACGGGACAGTTACCATTTATCCACAGGATTCCCAACATATCCGATTTATCCACATACCACTTTATAGTGAGTCCACATATATCCATCAAATTTGTAGTGCCTACCTTTCAGTTGACTTGGAAAATAGAACCAACGTGGCTGCCCAATTGCAGTAGGCAGCCTCACGTAGGCGTACGACTGATGACCCCTCCTTGGTGTCTCCATGGTGTGGCTGACTAAGTTCATAGCTCAACAAGTCAGGTCTCATTCCCCAAATCTCCACAACCAAAACCCTGTTTATGAGGAGGAATAAGAATACGAGCTTCAACCCCAAGTGTTGCTGGTTACTTTGGAGCAAGGGAGGGAAGCCCCGGGGCTTTCTTGTCCATGTCATGACCGTGGGAAGGAAGATTGAATTGCCACGTTTTTATGGCCTTGGTTAGACCGCCATGACCACCACATGACACTGTTTCTTCTCTCATATTTCTTTGCAGTATCTTCAGATAATGATGTGTCGGGGAAGGCACAACAGTGTAGAATAATGAGCCCATGTTGATGTCTGGGATGAAATTCAAGAACATGGAGGAGGCTTGTGTAGATGTGGACAACTATGCAATAATGAACCGCATGATTTTTGCTGGTTGCATAGCAAGAAGACGGGCTTCAATCCTCATTGCGGCTAGTAAAAGGAGGAGGATTGTCCATGGCTGTTGTGTGCGCACGTCACCTTCCCACGGAGACCAAGTCATTGTCTCGGAGGTCATGGATGGCCACAAGTGCATTCTAGGAGTAGGCCAGGGAGACCCCACGAAGTGGGTTACCAGGTAATTGTAGCCCATGCTGAAGCCAAAACTGGCTGTATGAATGAAGACAATGCCGACCATGGTGAAGAAGGCTGTGGAGAAGGTGACGGAAAAAAACACCTCGTACCATGCCAAGACTAAATCGCAAGAGAACCTCCTCAATCTGAAGGCTCTCTTGTTGAGCTTGTTCCCAGTGGAAAACAAGGAGGAAAGGTACACATACAGTCATTTATGAATCAGGGTTGTATTGTATTCGTTTTTCCAACTACTCACCACCTTTTCCTCTTTCTTACTTTGCATCTGAGGAATGTAGACCCAAGAAGGCACACTGTGGCATAGGCATCAACGTAGCGCGTGTTCCACTACACTTTTGGTGCACCTGGTACAGCTGTTATTATATTTCAACATGCCCATTGCATCATCATAATGAACGGCACCCACTTCAAAGATGGCCACAAACAGATCCTACTCATTTGCTAATTTTCTGACACAAACAACAATGTTGTTCCAATGGCCAGAGCTGTGGTCCAGGATGAGAACGATGACAACTAGAAGTGGTATCGTGTGCACATCTCCATGGTGTACCTCCAAGGTGGTCATACCCAACCACAACAGAGGTTTGTTCAACATAGTGGCTGAGAAGCTACCAGATGTTTAACAAACATATTGTTGTTACCACCTGCGATACAATGTGAGGTAGAAGCTTGAGAAGCAAGCTTGCTACCGATTTTAGAGACTTTTCCACGTGCTGAAACCTGCTGAGTGGCATAGGTGTGAGGATTAGTGAACTCCCATGCGATTAAATTCCATGAATCAGTGTACCTTCTTGGAGTAGGTTGCATAGGAGGCAGTCCGCGGGACCAATGACTGAGGTCGTACCATCCTGTTGGGCGTGGTGATCATAGGACGTTGATAAAAACCAAGTCGTTCCATGCGCACACTGTGGACTACCAGAAGCTCTTCCCCTTCTATTGTTTTGTGTCTTTGTACACACAGATGCAGCTGCTTTTGGTAAAGCAGTAGAAACATAGGAAGGAGAGTGTGGGATAGCTTGCACAGATAGCTACAAAATGGGTACTGAATAACACCATTTCCATCCGCAACTACAACGTTGTGGAGGAGAGACCGCACCCAGCCAGAGGTTCTAGCAGCAGGTTTTGTACTATGAATGTGATAGAGAACACATGCATGTGCGAAGCTCAAAAAGAGTGGGGACATCCATTTGTCCATGCCTTCACCTTTGCTGTTGGACATGGTGAACATGTGGGCCCGTTTTGCAGTGTCACAACCACTCGCATGGCGTACATGCGGACATACAACCACATAATGCCTGGCGTGAATCCTATATCACTTAAGGTCTAAGAGGGTCTAGAATGGGTGCAGCTGAGGCCAAACTGTTGGGAAGGTCATCCAAGGAGCATGCATTTGGACTGTGAAGGCCGGCGCAGAAATAGCTGCACCTGTCCAAGGTGTGGGCATAAGGGCCACATGAAGAGAGGATACAATAACGAGCCTGCACTGGGACTAGCAGCCAAGGTAGTGGCCAATGCACTCCTGCGCCGCCTTCAACGTGTTGACAACACGGTGGGGGTGGAGGCCTATGCTGGACAATGGCCTTCACCTGAGGCAGAGATAGAACGGGAGGCTAAAGTTGTTACTACAGGTGAGGCCACAGCTGCAGTTGGTGCGGCAACGGATGACACGTGACATTGTGCACACTTTTGATGACGACACGCCAAGGAAATTTTACAGTGCCAGTTGGCCATGTATCCAGAGATCTAGATCTGATTTAGGGCTGGACAGGACCAGCACGTACCCGCACCTCAACTACAGCTGCAACAAGAATTGTAATAGCAGCCACAGTATATCAACAACAGTAGCTGTTATGGCTACAACAAGAGCCACAGATGATGACGCTGAGTATGACCCAGAATCTGCCAGCTATCACTCAGCCCAGAAGGAGGTATATGATCCAGAAAGGTACATTTTGTTGGAATTGGACGAGGATGAGGAGGACGTGGACTAGAACAATGATCCATGTCAGCAGAGACAGTGGGAAGAGAATGTTGTGAGAGAGCAAGAGTGAGATTCTGCTATGGGAGGGATAGGAGGATCATGCAAATGAGTGGGATGATGACCACAAAGTGTTTCTAATTGTAATCTTCTACACATTTTCTGTTGCACCCATCATATGGTCCACCCATGCCAACAAAGAGCCATAAAAAATGGCATTGAATGTGCAGTTTTTTTTAGGATTGAGGAATTCATTATCAAGACTCCATGAAATACACAATACAATTTGATTTTGGGCTAGATAACACGTGGCCCGTTTGAACCACACCCAGACTCTCGCAATCTGCCACCTTTCTTTGCGATAGATTTCAAACCAGAAATGTATTTTCATGTTGTGATGAGCTTGTAGGAACCCCGCTCAATAAAACGAGCCATTTAGGGAAGAATCTCAGTAAAGGGATGGCTTCTCTATTGCTTGAGGGATGGCTTGACTGTCGTTTCTGTGAGTGCAAAGCGGGAAAGCGTTGATTTTCCTTCCGGTGTGCACTCACCTGCAAAATCAAATAGGCCATGCCATGGACTCAAACTAAGTTAATTCTCTGTCTATCTACCAAAGTTGCCTGTGGTTGTTGGTCAGAAGTGTCCATCGGCAATGAGGCAACAAGTAGTTGATGCCTTGCATTTAATGACCTCAATAAGATACGTTTTTCATAAAAAATCTGATCTGAATCAAAGCTACTCGTGGGTGAAAATTCTACTCTCGATGTATCTTCAACGATGATCCTCATTTATAACAAGAAATACAATAACCGATACATTGTCATGCCTCTGTCAACGTCCATTAGCTACAGTACCTAGCTACGCTTTGCTAATACACTCTCGTATGTTGGGAGGGATCACCATATCCTAGGATACTAGTGGAAGCTTTATAGACACACAAAGCATGCAGGAAATTTTACATGAGGAGTGTTGTATGATGGTTAAGAAAAATCTACCGTATTTGTAGAGAGAAATTCGAACATAACTCAAAATCCAAAGGAGGAATACATTAGTGAGATTTTTTCATGAATTACACATTGTACTTTCCCACTAAAAGCGGACAATGCACACTATGGCTTGGGAAGAGGGCGGAACATGCCTCCTCGCAATTTGCAAGGACCGGTCAAATCAACAGTTTAAAGAGTTGCCGGTGCTCGGCATTCAAAGAATTCATTGGCCACTGTCTGTTGACCAATGTTGAATTACATTAAATTGGAAACCCCTCCATGGCAATGTCTGTCTGCAAATTTTTTAAGAGGATTGTAGTCGACGATGATAAAAAACTATGTTCATGTTTGTAGTGAAAGACGTTGCAAACCTATGACAAAATGCAATCGGATCATACTAAAGTGTACGGGCCATTTTTATGGTTAAAAATGGTCGTTAAACAATCATCGGGTACTTTGGTTACTCAAGGATTAAGTTTTGAGGAGCCAAAGCCTGGAAAAAACATAATGGGCCAGAATCTATATCAACTCTGGCCTGGAAAATGTTCGTGGCCAGATTCTAGATGAAAGGAGTGTCGAGATGGAAAATCCTTCGCATCACTCCTCCTCCACTCTTAGCTTGGCGTTAGGGTCCTGTTCCAAAATGGCAATGCCATGTGGCAATGCTAGGGTGATGATTATTGTTTTATGTCCATGCCCTCCGACGACTCTACCAGTTTGTGGCGTGTTTTTCCTTAGCCAAAATGGCAGAGGTGACCATTCGTACCTCCTGAGAATTCTATGACAAGGGCCTACATTTTGGTTCCACAGTTAGTAAAAAAAACAGCCCACGACTGTTACCTGGGCATCAGAGCCAGAGCTTCCATGAGAGAAAAAAAAAGAAGGAAAATTTTCGAACGCAGTTAGGCGTCGGATCTTGACATTCACGGACAACGTCAGCCGTTGACACCGCTTATAGCAAAAAAATGAAGTATTTGGAACGTTCTTCCAAACAATGCCCAATCGGCAATGAGAGCCAGTGCTATCAGCTTTGAGGCCAAGCTTGCTGGAGAAGTCGTCAAGCCGAAAGCTGGACGAGCCCCGATGTCCCAGGAAAACAGGTGGAGGGAGTCACCAAACGTCGCCCGACCGGCGACGTAGGACCAAGCTCTTTGGAGAGCCCGTTGGAGAGCTCATCGGAGATTCTGGGCCAAGTTGAGAGGTGAGGGGAGTGTCTTTCTCCCACTCCCCCGCCCCCTCATCAGGGTGCTGACGTGGAGGAGAGGGCCGAACCCCCTGCTCTTCCCCCCATACTTCACGTCAACGGCACTGACAGGTAAGGAGAGGATCAGCCCTTCCCTCTCCCCCTCATTCGTGGTGCTGAAAGCGCCAAGAGGGAGGAGACAGGCAGCCCCCCTCTCCCCTTGTCCAGAGCACTGACAGCGTCGAGGGGGCAGGAGAGGGATAATATCCCTCCTCTCCCCCTCGTCCATGGTGCCAACGGCTTTTAGGGGGAGGAGAGGGATGAGCCCTCCCCCTCTCTCCCTCATCCATTATGCTGACAGCGCCAAGGGAGAGGAGAGGGATGAGTCCCCCCCTCCAGTTTCCCCTCGTCCATGGTGCCGATGGGGGAGGAGAGGGGCGAGCCCCCTCCTCCTCCTCCTCTTCCAGTGCACTGACGGCGCCGGGGGGGAGAAGAGGGGCAAGTCCCCCTCCCTCTCCCACTCGACCACGGCGCCGATGGGGCGTAGAAGTCAAGGGGGAGGATAGGGGACGATATGACCTCTCTCCCCTCTCTCCCCCGAGGAAGAGGGCGGAGAGGAGATGATCTCCCCTCTCCATCCCCCCCTTTCCCTCTCACGTGGGCTGGCGGCCCAAGGGGGGGGAGAGGGGAGGTGTCCCTCTCTCTACCCCTCCTTGTGAGTCTAACAACCCAAGGGGGAGACGACGGGGCGAACTCTCCCTTCCTCTCCTCACATGGGCCCACAGTCGAAGAAGGAAGGAGGGAAGGGAGTTTCCTCCCTCCCCTCTTCGGCGGAAGGATGGCCCCGCAAAAACACAGACGGGCTATAGGAGAACCGGACACACATCCAACATGCACAATTAGCGCAGTTGGTAACCGGACTCGCTTGTGATGGAGGGTTGTTTGTTTGATATCGGAGAGAAGTATTTAGATCGAGTCCAAAATGGGCGGACTTACAAGTTGTCCCTATTATTGCTGGACCATGTCTGTGTTGCCCCCATTCTTGGAGCTATGGCAACGTCACCCCCATTTTGGAAACTTATGGCCAGGTCGTCCCCACTTTTTGTGCTCCAGGGAATCATCGCCAGGACGTCCAGTGCGGATGAAGTATTATCAACGTCTTGCCCCCATTCAAAAAGTGAGGGCACGGTGACGTTGATGTTTTGAATCAAACATTGCTGAAAATCACTTTAAATAAATCCATGTCATGTATCATTCTAGAGACTGTTTCCGACATGTCCGTAGTCCATAGTTGGCTGAGGTCGTCGCCGATATGTTTACAAGTTACGGGGTGCACGTCCGATTTCCTTAATATCAGTGCAGAATACCCTATTGAAAAGTCAACAGCAAAGCGTTTATTTATCCTCCTTGCAGCTTCCGAGTCTTCAGTTTTGAGTTGCCACCTCTCTTTGCATTATTTACTGTGTAATGGTTCAACATCGACGATATGATGTGCTAGTGGCCCCTGTTATGTATAAGATAAGGATCCAATAATCACAAATGAATGTTTCCTACAAACACATCGGCCACGGTGGCATGTCCTTTCAACAATGCATAAACGCTCGCAGTCTTGCATGGTTACCATACCCCCCCCCCCCACCCTCCCTCCAACCGTGGTCGACTGCCCCAACGTCCGGTCACCGCGCATACTGGAGCTGGCTGGGGTCTCCAGCGCCGGTCATTGTACGTTGCATGTTGCATCGTTGAGGCTTGGACAGACCAAATGCCCATGGCCCGCTCTCGCGACGTTCCCGTGGTACTGGTAGGCATTCTTGCATCGGGTTATGCTGGGGCATGGGAGCATTATGAATACATGATTTGCATTTTCATCGCCAGCATGCCCTTGTTCTGACTGCATGGCGGATTCAATGTCGTCCAGGAAGCTGTCGCCTGGATCTCACTACCTGGATCCCCTGACGGCCAACCCAACCGTTGATTACGTTGATCCTATCCATCTCTGCTTGTTTACGGAGTGGGTCAAAGACAAAAGAGAGCGTGATGAATGGAAGGCACAGCAAGAAGCTACGCTGTTGGCAGCCATGTCCCCCGGATCCCCCAACCCGGGACCCATAATGTATAAATGTGGTAAAGCAGTGAGGTTCTGTCCAGCA
>SZWC01009135.1:62977-76264 GCA_023375785.1 Penium margaritaceum
TGATGTGGTCCTTAAAATAGATTCAGGAGTACTTGCTGTTGGTGAATTCATATGAAGCTCATTGAGTCGTGTACGTTGCATAAAGCCTAATGATGTACGCAGGCAAAAGCGTGGTTAGAAAAACATGGTTCAAATGATTTGAGTTATTTTCTAGCTGCTGTATGAAAACTGTGACAAAGGAAACTTTGGTTAGAGGCATACTGTCTAAGGCAACCCACCTTTTCAGAACACAAACATTGGGGCAAGTACATATGGTTGTGCGGTATTCCTTCCTTAGTAGGTCACGTAAACTGGGTACTCCGGACATATTTATGCAAAACCATGCTATACATGGCCATATCCAAAGGCCAAGGTAGATATGGAAAGATGAAATCATACTTCAATTACATGCTGGAAGAGGGCAAGGTAGAGATGAAACGATGACATCATACTTCAATTGAACACCAGAAAGGGGCGAGGTAGACATGAAATGACAATCATACTTTAATTTCACAGCGGAAGAAGGGAATTTTAGAAAAAGAATTTGTGAATACATTTGTAGGTGTCCCTAAAACAATGGGACAAGGTGATCATGAATTGCCTAGAACTGGTGTACGATAACACAAGCACATGGCATTAGGGAATCCGTGGCTTGGACTATACCCATGGCTCCCATGGCTCAGGTTAGTTGGCGGGCCTACTAGTCGGCATGGGCTTCCCCAAGTTCCATGCCACCTGTTCAGGAGTCACAGGAGATGCGGTCCATGATGGCTGTTCATGGCCCCACTCCCTGTTGCGTACTGCATACTGGTCCCACCATCCTTCAATGCAACCCATATCCGATGATCCTCCAAGGGTTCCGGTATGGGAGTACCCCATCCAATATGTTCTGGGCCGTTTGGTTGTCCATCTGTGTCCATGTTGATCTAACCTGTTGTCAAGGTTTGAGGTTCGGTGGATAGTTAACGTGCGGTTAAAAAAAGTGGATTTAGACGGGGAAACATTTTAAGTCCTCACGACAGTACTTGTTCACTGTGTGAACCGGTACATTCAACTGGTTTGAAACTCAAAGTCTTCTTTTGTGCAGGCCACAGTTCGACATGTAAACCTTGTTGAAGTTCTTGTCATATGGGATGGGACGTGCGACTGAAGTGCGTACCAGACAGCTTGTACCTGCCTGTTTCGAAGTCATAACGGGCTAACAGATTCAACGCAAGAAAATGAGCACCAACGTTGCCTAAATGTTTGTGGATCAGCCTCAAAGTTTGGGGTATCTTCTGAGAAAACCTGGAGGGGCTGACCTTTCAAAGCCACAACATGGCTCAATGCTGGTTGTACATGCACGAAACACATTTTTTTTGCGTAAAAGAGCCACTACAACATACACCGGGTTGCAAAACCACAACGGTGATGCACATAGAGATGAATTCTTGATTCGAAACAAAATAACAAAGGCACCGTACGTGCTCTGACCACCCAACGACTCACCTACTCATCGCAACAATACAAAACGTGCAGACTATACAAAATGAATGTCAATTTCATAGCTACATATGCGTCAATAACATCATTGACGTAAGTACAAATTGCACTACAAAAAACAGCAGAAGTGTTGGTTGCAGATTTTTTTCAGTTTCAAACACACCACTGAAAAAGTGTCAGTTGCACTTAAATCATGGATGCCGAAAGCACCCGTGATGCTAATGTCGAATGCACTACTCGTGGTCCACGAAGATGTTACAAAAATAAATCCCAATTGATTATCCACGTGGGTGTCGATTGCACAAACACTGCTGGGTAATTTATTTGCAAGGGGATATTGACAAAACAATAATGTGAGTGCTGATCGCACTCACCACACACGCGATGGTGAAAACTCCCGCACAAGGGTGGAGAGTCCAAAATTGACAAGTGCCGTTTGCACTTTGAACATGATCATCATGGGATATGCAATTTTGGCATTCATGTAGGTGTAGAATGCACAATGACAATGAGTATTGAATACAGTGCCAACGAGTTCATCGGTAAAAACATGGATGTGAGTACCAAATTCACCGTTGTCATAAACATTGATTACACGATTGACAAAAGCTGCAGGGTTGCACTTTTTTCATGGGTGCTGAATGCACCACTTATGTGAGTGCCAAACGCGCTATGGCCATGACTTCCACTTGGACTAGCTATGCTAGTGTTGATGGTAAAACACACGTTATAAGATGCCAATTGCACCGATAACATGGGTGCCTATCGCACCCTATTTTGTCAACTAGCAAGAACTAGCCAACCGTTACCTTGTCATGCTGGTTTGTAATAGACCACCAAATAAAAGCATATGATATATGCATAGAGTGGCTCTATGGGCAAGTGCATCAAGCGCATTATTCGAAGTATCAAAAACACGTCGTCTGACGTTTGCAAGGAATCTCGACGTCGTCGGGGATGGTCATACTGTTGAATTGTTCAAGTAGCGAATGGACAGGCATGTCCAAAAACAATCACAGATGATTGTGCTGATCAGATGTATGCCTGAACGGCGTAACAAAAGCAAAGCAATCTTGGTCGTCACCAACATTGAAGACAATTGTAAGTTAGAAAATTTGCCCTGTTGACAGCAATATGGAAAGGTACTTCCAAAAGAAGTACAAACCAAATTTTAATGGATAAATTACATGCGTGACAAATAAAATATCCTCAGATTTGGACCATGGTAAAGGTGGATGAACTGTTCCGTATCCATAGATGGAATGTGCTACAAAAGCCAAGTCCGTTGAGCACCAGTTCTGAAACATGCACGGGTTGCATGATCGCAAGAGGTCAGCGCGCATGACCAAGTGCAGAAGATGATCCACTTCTCAATGGATCATGGTATGCAATTCATGGCATTGTACTTCAACCACGTGAAATTGGGTAAACGACATGCATGGGAAACATGCACGACATGCACAAATACCTCATCCACTAACTGTTGATGTGTCAATCACGACATCCAGCCATGGATAAGTTGGATGGACACATAATCACTACAGTTTTGTGACATTTGAACAAATTGACAATTTTAGCTAATGTTTTAGATTGAGAAGGTGACACAACTTTACCAAACAAGTGATTTGGTGGGCGCTGGATGTGTGCCACAACAGTCACATGTCCCATTGCGCCATAATGTCCAAAGGCAAATGCCACCATTGCATGACTTAGCCCGTGTCATGACTATGTCATGAGATATCAAACAAACATGTAGTGTTAGCACGCCGACTTCAATCCTCAAGGATTGACATTGTGTTACCTATACACAGTGTGTACTGGATGCATTTGTACCCTTTTGAGGTTTTGTGCATCATTAGTCATGGCTGATGCAAACATCAGTCCGTGATTGAACGTGTCAAGGATGACATCCATGAATGAATGCTCAATGGAGAAACCATTGACATTGTATCACTTGGTGAGTGATGGATACAAATCTTGGTTCTTTACTGACACTGATAATAAAAAAGTACATGAGTGTAATGACAACCCTGTTCAGAAGACAAGGACTATTGTCAATGGGGGTTGTAAACGTGCCAGAGAAGGGCGGAGAATCTTCGATGGGTCCTCAACAATTTCAGATGCCGTTGTGCGGTGGTCGAAGACTTTAAGAGTTAATTTCTGGTGTATGACGAGACTGATTGAATTTCAAATGCGAGCACATTTGAAAGCGACACCTTCATTCTATCATCACTTAATGAGTGGACGTGCCATGAACATTGACAGAAGAAATTGTGTGAACCAATGTCGGTGACATGAGTTCACCCACAGTTGTGTTTAAGTTCCATTTTAGAGAAAACAGGGGATACCATTGGATTCTCATAGTTTTCTACAAACCAACTACGACATAGTTTGGATCACATAAAGGTCTAGGTCTTACACCCAAAGCGTATGACCAGAGAAATGACCTGTAAACCAATAGCTTTATGCTAATAGGGAGTTAGCATCCACATCGCGGTGGTCCAACCGACCACATAACAATTCATAATCAACACGAGACAAATTAATGACTGGTGTTGTAACTAAACATTGACGTGAAATGACTCTTCAAGATTGGCCTTGAGAAATGATGTTTCTCATTAGATTCTTTTGATGTTTTGATAAAAGTCTGAGAGTTGATGGCATCGTGACACGATACACTAGCCGTGTACGTCACGCTCTTAAAAAAATCATGTGGTGAGATTTTGATAATGCCAGAGATATGGTATATCATTATCTATGCAACATCGATGTGCAAAAGAAATCCAACATCTGATCTATTAGAAAGAAACCAATCTTTGAGAGATATCATAGTGATTACGGTGTAGCCAAAGCATGCTTTGATGACCTGGAAGGTCATAGTAAAGTGATTGAAGTCCCTTGGTTTTGGAGATGGTTCAATTGAAATACATTGCCAAACACAAGAACAATATGTTTTTGGATTTTGCTGCGGGTTGTTTGTCACGTATTTTGGATTGGGACGATCCCCTCTACAAGTGCCTTGGATAAGGCGTATGAAAAGGAATCTCTTGATTTTAGTTATGAAATGTACATACTAGAAGACATTGAAGAAACACAGAGTGTTGTAACTTGGCAAACACAATCCATTGACGGGCTCCCACATGGAACCCCTTGGAGGATATTACATTAACACAAAAAGTATAGGAATTGGTCGTTCTAGCATCACCAGATGTGATTCGGATGTGATTTGGAAGTGTTCGATCACAATCACATGAAATTGACACCAAAAAGTTGTTCTTCCAACTTGTACCCCAATGATTGTGATCATGTTACACTCGTTTGGTAGATACCATAGGATGAACTCTTCATCTGTGGATAGAATCCATGGTCATTGAGATCAATTATCTAAACTAACGTAGTTAGAAGTGTGCTTTTGACAGGGATGTGAGCGGTAGCCTACGGTATCCATTTTAGACAGAAATGAGATGATTATTCTTGAAACCAATATCATCTAAGTCAGAACATTGTCATGTCTGATAACGGAAGTTGGGGAAATTGTGCATGCTAAAAGACCAATGCCACCTCCTTCAAAGATGAGTGCAATCTTTGAAAGGAAAAAACAAGTGTGCTCAGCAACCGTATATTAGGAACTTGGTACCTCCCAACCCTAAAATACAGCTAGCATGCGGGTTGCATGGGCTTAGTGAAGCTTGGTTGTGTTAAGCCAACCAACCCAAAGGTGCTGGAAGAGGTATAGTCGATATATTCCTGGTCATGAACACGTGGTTGCAAACCAAGAGGAATGATGTCTAGATCTTGGATTACATGTTTTGACAATGCTGCAAGGAGGTACCACCTTGGCAACAACCCCTCGGAAGAGATCATTTATGAAAGACATAGGAAGTTTTGTGTGGACCTGGAAAGTTTTCCCGAAGACGCCATGTTAATTGGTTACCAGGAAACTCCTTGCAAGGGGGGAGGATGCGTCACCACAACATCTTGGTGAACACATACCATACGAAATGTGAGAAAATTCATCCCATGCATCCTCTTCCACATTGGCAAGACATTGTTGACAATGTACACCCCAGAATGCATCGACTATGCCATTGATACACATGTGTATTGAGTGGTGAAGGTTCACCAAGACTTATGAAGAACGCACAAGGAGTGTATGTGTCTCATCTTGGTGAGAACCAAGGGATCAAGCAATCAACACTGGTTGTTGTAGGCGAACAATCATAACAACAAAAACCACATACGTGTGTGGTTGATTGTGCGTGGACGTGACGCAACCGTACTGTAGACGGCAAGAGTTCACACTTGTGGTCTTGTTTGCACTTCTTGTTTAATGCTTTACACCATTAAGTACGCGATGATCAAACCTACATGAGCAAAGATGAACCGGGATGGTTCGGAGCAAAGGGGGAGAAATGTAGTTTATGGACCATTTTTACGGTAAAAATGACCGTTAAATAACTATTAGGTACGTTGGGTACTCGAGGCTCAAGTTTCAAGGAGCCAAAGCCTGGAATAATACAATGGGATAGAGTCTAGATTGATTATGGCATAGAAAATTTCCGTGCCCGGATTCTAGATGAAAGGAGTGCCGCGATGGAAAATCCATCGCGTCACTCCTCCTCCACCCTTAGCTTGGCGCTAGGGTCCTATTCCATTGTGGCAAAGCCACGTGAAATGACTAGGGTTAGGATAATTGTTTTTATGTCCATGCCCTATGGCGACCCTGTCCGTTTGTGGCGCAGTTTGTCTCTGCTAAAATGCCTGAGGCCCTGTCCATTCGTGCCTCCTTAGAAGACTTTTATGAGGGCCTATATTTTGGTTCCACATTTATTCGCAGAACAGCCGACAGATGTTACACATAAGTTAGTGTATAGATTGGCAGGTTGACACTAAACACTTCCCCAATAAACATCCCCGTTACATTTGAGGAGTTTGGAAGAAACCCATTGAGAAATGCCAATGCATGAGAAGATCATGTGCCTAGTCTGTCATCGAGACCTAGAAAACACAAAATTTATTGATACCTTTGTCTTTCTCAACACAAAAGGAAACAATACAACGATAGTACTGGGACAGAATTATGTCAAAGAAAAGAGGTTTCTAACATTGTATTTAAAGTACATCTTTTACAATCAAATTTTCATCCAAATAATCAGTAAAAGCCTTATTTGTATACTGATAAAAAAATGGAAAACAAGGAATACAATAAAAGATAAATTTCTAGATGGTACTGTGATGTACATATCAAGCACATGGGTGGTTGATTGTTTACAGATTCCCCAAACTAATCATACCTCAAATGCAAACAATAAAGCCAATGTACCGATGCTTACCAGGATCACAAGCGGAGTTGACTTCCTACATGGTGCTCAGTTGCCTATGACGGGATGCGCTTGAGAAACATGTTGGGAATTGGGGACAAGAATGGGCATTCATCACAATAACAAGAGAAATGAGATGAATAGAGAGAGTTGAAGGGATGTACAAGAACAATTGTCCCTCTGTTATCCAATGACGTGATAAGGGCACGTCATAAAAAAAGAGAGAAAGACAACACACATGTTGCGTGGGATATCTTTACCATAAAATATCTCAAGAAACAATTTTTATGTCATCTTACTTCCACACAAATAAATTGAGTACCAACGATGCCTAGGTTGAATGGAGTTCAAGTTTTTATGTGATAATTTGATGATGGGCAAGCCTTGAATCCTTTCCTCCTCATTGTTTATGATAAGCTTTGAGTTCCTTGGCCGAGTCTATGGCCCTTCAGCTTCTTGCTCAAGGGTTGTTGGTCAACATACTTCTTCACATGTGGCATTTTCAACTTCTTGTTGACCTTCCAGTTGCCAGTGATTCTTCCACTTGATGGTGTCTTTTCAACTTCAAGAACAACCTTTAATTTCTAGGCTAACCTTCAGCTGCCGTCAGCTAACATAAACCTCGCAACCTCTCAAGGTGGATATGTAACTACTCAAGTGGTTATGCAATTACCCAGGTGGCTATGCGACCACCTAGATATCTGAAGTGCTGGTCCACTTGAGGTGGCAGAGTATGGGTGCCTCATTGCTACTTAGGAAGTTGATTCCATTCAGTAAATTATGTCCTCAAGTTCCTATAGTTCCAGTTCAAGCCATTTTCTAGCAGCTACCTCCAGTTTCTTCCTCTACAAGTCTTAGCCTTTGACAATACAGGCCAGCGTATTAGGAACCACCTCTAAAGAAAAGAATGCACCTGTAAGAATACATGCTAGTGACTCTGCAAGCAATCTACTTCATGTATGGATTTTAAACCTTGTCTCAAGGCATCTAAGATGGGCACCATGTGGCTCCACAAGGCCATGCTTGCGGATACATCTCTCCAGCTGGTTTAGGGACCGGTCCACTCATCCCTTATGCTACATAAAAACTTCTACAATAATTTCACATTCCACATGCAATGTCTTGCCTCTCCAATTTCAGTAAAGATTCACCCATATACATACCGTAAATATTGACATCTCGCACTTCACGCATCCCTACAACCTGTCATCATCTTTAGCTAAAAATCGGGAATCAATGACAAGCTAGCATATGTTAACAGCAACGTCCAACAATTCCAATACATGGACAACAACTGAGAAGTTGACCATAAAATATGAGGATCATTTCCTTTGGTAAGTTTTCTGTCATGCATGAGTACTCAATTATGTCTACAATAACATTTGGTGCATCCACGTGCAAGTCATGTACCCCTAATTTCAGCCGAGTAACCGGCCCAGGAAAGAATGGATATTGAAGAAGACATCATCAACGTTAAAACGTCCACCAAATCAATGTCATGGCGGGCGCTGGAAAAAGATTGTGAAATTTTTTATTCGATATGAAGATTTTGCAACTATTCTCGCAACAGTCATAACTATGCCATACCGGTATGGGATTGAATCATTTGACAGAATAGATTCGCCGCAGTTACCTTAAAATTGTTTACATATTGAGAATGTACATTTCAAAGTGGCAGATATGGCAGACTTACACGTCTACTTGTGGTAGAGTTAACCCTTTGACCGTACAGGGATATTCCGGCAAATCATTCCTTACTAGAAAAGCCAGAAACTAAACTAAAAAATAATGAATGAATAGATTGGCTTCATTAATGGTTGAACACGAAGAACAGCAGTGGCTGTGTTGTTGCTCATGATCTGCTCCAGTGTAGGGAGTGCTGAGAGGAACCGTCGATTCATGAAGGCCATCTGGGGGGGTAGCCTTGACAAGGATGTTGTTCCAAGGGGATACCGCCAAGAGCTCATTCTCTTTGGTATTGTCCCTTAAAAGGGTGATGATGAGGATGTTGGGGATGGTGATGGTGCTGAATGCTGGGGATGCAGGAGTGGAGGGCGCCGCCACAACGCCACGCTCAAAGAGGGCTCTGAGTCCAGAAGAAGTGTAGAGAAGCGCAGAGAGGCAGGCAGTCTCGACCACGGCTACAGCGGCTTGTTCCACCGGTTAGCTTGATCAAGCAGGGAGACAGGTGGTGTCCGGTTCTGGTGGTGTTTTGACTGTGCCTTTGTAAACTTGCTTCGGCTACAAATGCAGGTGCTGATGGAGGAGGGATGTGGGTGATGTGCCCACGTGGGGGAGAAGGAGATACTCAGGAAGCGAGAGTATCCACTTTCGCTGGAGTGATAGCTTGTGCCCCAGTTTGCTCAAGTCAGAATAGCAGGACAACTGGCGGTGTCCGATGCTCTGGTGAGAGGGAGTCCTGCTGCTGCTGAGAAGTGGCGAGGGCGCAGGTCGCCGCGAGATTGGCGGTGTTACCGAGTGGATCCAGGTGCCAGTGCGGAGGAAGGAGGATGAAAAAAGGGCAGAGGCTTGATTGCATAAGTTTGAGTGCAGGGGTGGAACCACGTGCACTGATGACGGATCGGCTTGGCTGCAGGCCACCGCAAGACTGGCGGTTCGGCCGGGCAGGTCCTGGTGCCAAGCGGAGGATGATGACGGCAAATGCTTGTGGATGAGTGATGAAATTGGCGCAGGGGCGAACCACATGCGCTATGAAAGTAGAGGTGGGGAGATGCGGCAAGGGGAAGACTTAAGCCATCGCGCCGCGAGAAATCTGCTACCGGTGTGGGTGCATGCCGCTGCGAGGTGGGCAGTTGGCATGTGCAGATCCTTATACCAGCCACAGATGCTGACGATACCGATGATGGTGGAGGAGAATTGCGTAGGATGAAAGACGTTTTGGGCGCAGGGCCAGAACCACGTGCTCGGCGGAAGGTTCGACGTGGGCGCAGGTCGTCCTGAGATTGGCAATGCGACCGGGCGGATCCTTGTGCCGAGCGGACAGCTATGTGGAAAGCGGCAAATTTTATGATTATGAGGTGGGTGTAGTGGCGAAACCACGTGCACTGCAGAATAGAGGAGTAGAATGCGGCAAGGGGAAGGCAATTGCTGACGTGGCGGGAGAAATCTGCTGCCGGCTTGGGTGCAGACTGCTGGGAAGGGGGCAGCGAGCTCGTGCAGATCCTATGGATGGTGGAAGATACTATGATTGCTGATGATAGAGGCAGAAGATGATGATAGCGGGTTTTGGGCGCAGGAGCAAGCTGCATGCGCTGTGGAAGTTTCAGCGTGGGTGCAGGTCGTCACAATACAAGCGATGCAACTGGGTGGATCCTTGTGCCAAGAAGATGATAATGCCGAGAGCGGCTGATTGATATTGATGGCGTGGGCGCAAGGGCAAAGCCACGTACGCTGCAAAGCAATGAGGTAAACAATGACGTTGCTGAAGCTGATGCTGAAGCACAACGGAGAATGCAGAAGATGTTGAGAGATGATGAGGTGAGTGCGCGACACTGACAAAGAGGAGGATGATGAAAATGACGTTGGTGCTGCGAGGTAAGGAGATGAGGCTGATGGAGCAGTGGAGACAGGAGGAGGATAAAAGAAATGTGATGAGGCAACCAGTTGCTCCGATGTTAAGAGAGTGATGGCTTGTTCCCCAGCTGGCCCGAGACTGATGGGCAGGAAGATTGGTGGTGTCTGATGTCCTAACAATGAGAGGAAGTCGACTACAGCAGAAGAAGTCGTGAGGTGAGCACAGAAGTTCGAGGATGTTGGGAGAGTGATGGCCTGTTTCCCAGTTGGCTCAAAACTTGAGCAGGAAGACTGGTGGTGCCCGATGTCCTGACGGCGAACGGCGCTTTGCTGCAATGAGAGGGGCGGCGGGAGAAGATGGTGGAGCAGAGAAAGTGCTGCATGAGATGGAGGCTAAGACAGAGATGTGCCGGTAGATGTGGAAAGAGAAACAAGAAAACGAGTAGAGTTAGTGGAGGGCCGCGGCAGGTGGGCAGAGAAGCGCGGAGGAGCAGTAGGAAATTTCCACGAAGATGGCGACAGGCGGCGGCTTGAGAGCTGCTTGCAGTTGTTATCAACAACGTGTCACTGAATGGTTGACATGTGCATGGACTGGGCACAGGGCTTGTTCAATATGACGAGAATTGCCTTGAGCTTTAGGAGCAATTGGAGGAGTGCTACAAACATCAGCTGCTGGTGAAGCTGAGAGGTGCGGGACAGCGGCAGCGGTTGTGGTAGCGAGGCGATGACTGGGGTAAGAGGCACCAGGTGATGTTGCCTAAAGCTCTGATACCATGTTAGAAGAATGTAGCAAGGGGAGCCGGCAGAGGCAGAAGCAAGCAGAGGCAAGGAGGCATGTGAAAGCATATCAGAGGGGTGACAGAAATAGGAAGCCATGAGACATCGCGAGGATTTAGTCGCAGACGCTCAAGGAGAAGTGATGTGCCAACCCGAGGTGCAAGGTAGACAGGTAGCTGGAAAGAGAAAGTTGAGACGGAGTGAGATTGATGAGTTGATGAGTGTTGAGCAAAGGATGTGGAGTGATGGGACAAGGAGTCGTGAGTTGAGGGTGGATGGCAAGAGCAGAATGAGCGATGAGTGAGCAGAGCGAAGACACGGTGGCAAAGCCGCAAAACCAAAGCATGTCACATGCATGAGGTGTTTCATTGCGAGACTGATAGAGTGAGGAGTCCCGAGCAGAGGATTTGGAGTGGGAGAGCAAGGATTCAAGCACTGAGCGTGGATGGCATGAACATAATGAGTGAAGGGTGAGCAGAGCAAAGACACGGCAACAAAGCCGTGGAACCAAAAGGGAACAGGATGAAGATGTTCATCCTTTGAGGGAATGAACAGGATGTTCATTCCCTTGAAGTTCACCAGAATAATCTGTTCTGATTAACTTTGAGGGAATGAACATCCTCGGTAATATACAGCAGAATAGGACAAAAGCAAAGCAATGGCTTCTTTTTGCTAGCCAGACGTGGTTGCGACGTGGTTGCACTAATCAGGGGCGGCTCGCTTCTGGGTCCTTGATCGTGATGGACAATCCATTGGCGAGGTGGTTTGTGTTGGCTCAGTGCAGAACCTGAACCTTAATCAGAGCTTGTATTATCCAAGGGACTATGTCAGTGCTGACATGAGGGCCATCAAAACACCTCGTGCATGTGACACACTTTGAGGTGTGAGAAATATCCACTGCTCTCTGTCCAGGTTCTCCCTCCTCCCTCCACCCCACCTCCCTCTTTGTGGCTCAAGCTACTCTAGTGTTGGCCTTCCTGACCCACTCCACTTTCGCCTCTCGGTTCATCCTGAGGCTCCTTGGAGGAGCCTCAGTTGGCCACGATGCTGCGTGAGGCGAGAGCCTCCGCCGTTGCAGCAATCATGCCCTGTACCTCTCAGGATCCATCAACCCCAAGACCGCTGCGGGGTGAACTGCTTGTGAAGGCACTGTCCAAGTACTTTTGGCCACGCCCAACTGCTGGTGGCTACCTTGGGTTCCAGTGCGGAGCCTGTGGCACCTCCTTCTCTAGAGGGAGTGACTGCATGCATGGCCACTATGGAGCGCCCATCGGCAACGTCATCAAGTGCAAGGTGGCGCCGGCTGCTGCTCGTGCCCTGATGGGCCTCCCGCCACTTCCCAATCCACCCGAAGGATTCGTTCCTGCCGATCTGGTGCTTTACCGAGGTGAGGGACCGTCGTGGGAAACGGAAGATAAGCCTGTGAACTGGGCTGGGATGGTTGCTGAGCGTGAGAGGGCGGAGGCTTGTGCTGCGGCTGGATTGGTGGAGGGTGACGAAGGGGGAGGGAAGGCTGCATGAGGGGAGGCTGCGGGGATGATGCTACTTCTGGAATAAAAAATCCACCTGCTGTTGCTCTTCTTCGAAGTGGGCCGGTGGTTTCTGCAACTTCATTGAGCAACGTGGGCCAAACCAGCATGAAAGACCACCTTGACAACAAGGCCGATGCAGATTGCCGGAAGACTGTGGTGAAAATGATGGCCAAGGCAGCCCTCCCCATTATTTTTGCCGGGAGAGGGTGCTTTTGGAACTCGTTGAGAGTGCCAGACGCACCAACGCCAGCTTCAGGCTGCCATCCCGGGACACCGTGGTTGCAACCATTCTGCCGGCCCTAGACAAGGAGCTTGGTGAGCTAGAGGCACCTCTACAGGCTGGTTGGGAGATCTATGGGGTGTCTTGGGGCGTTGATGAATGGTTAGATACACAGATTCGACACATTTACTCGGCAATGGCCAGCAATGCTGAAGGATCCTGCCACCTTTTCTCCCGTGATGCCACAGGTCTTGTCCGTGATGCTAATCATGTTGCAGTTGTGATTGACCAGGCTATTCAAGTTGTCGGTGCACGCGTCACCCGACTCAATCGCCTAAGACCCAACACATGCATCAGTAAGATTCTTGCTATTGTACACAGACACACACACACACACACACACACACACACACACATACACACACACACACACACACACACA
>SZWC01009135.1:76318-89611 GCA_023375785.1 Penium margaritaceum
CACACACACACACACACACGCACACACACACACACACACACACACACACACATACACACACACACACACACACACACATGTATGTATGCTCAAAATGTTATTTACTTGTCATTGAAGCACACTGACTACCAACAATTAAGTATCCAATTGTCCCAAAAACTCAAATCATCTTTTGGTCCACTCCTTATCCCTGTGAACCATCTATGTTCTGCTCGGAATAACACTTGGTATCAGAGTGAAGCGGTGCTAGAGGGGTAACAGATAGATAAACTACAAGGCGATAGCCTTGCACAAGTCTTTAGTACATTTCCACCTTCCAGAAGTTTGATGACCTCACGACAAGGACGGTGAACTGCGCAAGTGCACCCAGCAATAAGTAGTTACAACCAACAAATAATCCGACAATTGAGGATCAACAGCATGTAGGCAATGATGCTCCCCAAGCAAACCAGGCAGCAACAGAAACCTTTGTGGTAAATGAAACAACACTGATGACCCTGATGACCAATATGGTGGCAGAACCCTTGGTTTTGGCAAACCCTTTGCCTCCATTGCTGCCTAGCAAAAATAACCTCGCATGATGGGAGGCACCAGCCGACAAGCTCGCACTAACAGAGACATGTACCAAAAATTTTCGGGACTCAAGAGCGACAATACTTGTCTACTTCAACAACTCAATGCAAGAATGGAGGATCTTTAAGACACACCTGCCCAAGAGAAACCTTCAACTCTCAAGCGAACCCCAAATTTGACCGGCATCTTCTAAGCCATTCAATTCTTTAGTCTCCAAAGGACCAGCTGTTTGGATGTGGCTCAGGTGTTTGAAGGTGTGCTTCACCGACTCTCGAATAAAAAAATTGAACCTCGAACCTCGCTTTTGAGTGGCACGGGTTTGAGTTGGTGGTTGGACTTATAAAATCATCCAACTGCAGAAGGAGACCAGTGGAGCTGGATCAATGGCTCAAGTGATTGCTCTCAAATCATTGACCACTTAGGTTCTACCTCTCAAGCAGGTAAACTTGACATGGTATGACTCGCTGACTCCGGCCAAAAACTGGACAAATGTCACATGCACCACACTAGCCCAGTCTGAATGAGAAGACTGGCACACGATACAAGCTCCAACGCTTGTGTCAGAAGCCCAATGCGGCAGAAAATTTGTGACATTTGTACAAAATGATCATCGAAAATGACCTTGTCCCGACAAAGTTTCTGATACAACAAATGACTTGATTGTGTGATCGGGCTAGCAGTTTCCATCTTCAGCATCCAAGACAACCTTCCACAAATAATCACAGAAGCTGATTGCATCAACGGCGTTGACTAGAAAGTTGGGATGTAGGAATTCCACGGCTGGCTACCCCAAAGCTAGAATCCATACCGTAGCAGCGGAAAGTCACAGTAAGTAGAAACCTTGTCTTCAATTATCCTACTGATCCTTGATTTTGATAAAACATTTCTTTCCCCAATGAATTTTGCCATTTTCTGGTTTGTCTAATCTGATAGACCACCAAATTGATGAATAAATTTGTGACAGGTGCCAATTTTGACCCCCCAATTGACGGAGACTCCCTCCCATTGGAATTCGTACCCGGAGACTACTGTACCGCCTCTTGACCCCCCAATTGACAGGGACTGCCTCCCTTGTTGGTCAGAGAGGCCTATCATGGAAGCGCCCTGCCATAAGATGTCAATGTGGAGGGGGGTGAACATGTATGATGTTTGCCGCCAAAATGAAACATACTGGAACGTGCATTAAGACCAACGGATGGTGGCATCGATTCGTCCGGTGCTGGACTAGTCGATGCCTGGAACATGAGTTGACGAACCACAAACCCACCACACAACGAACAAGCAAATCAGAAGTGAGAAGATAGTGAGAGTGGCGAGGGCCAGCGTGATTGGCTTTCATCACTTGACTTTCTGTATACTTTTCATCTCAATATGAGATATGAGGGTGTGTCAACTAGAAAACTCGTAGAAACTGTGAAAAAAACACAAAGGTCGCCACCGATAAGCACCGTTGTATACTCGGTCACTAGACGAGTACAGATGAGACTGGTTTTCAGCAAGAGAAGGTCCTTGTATAGCTGCGGCTTGAAAATAGGCATAAACTAAACATGAAATTGCAAAGTCAACATTTCAAACATACGTGCAATCAAAACATGCACCTTAAATTGTCATGATCTGGACCTGTCACCTCGCGTCTATGCGATTCGCAAACCAAGCAGTTTTACATGTATTTGCCCCAAATTAATTTGAAAATAGATTTTTCAAATTCAAGGACACATACCTGAGAAAGTGCGTGGAAGCTTCCTAGCAACACAGCCGCTGACCGGGCATCAGTGCCTGGTCAGACGGTGACGACAGTCACAGGTCGTACACAGATTGGCAAGGGTTTGGCTAGGAGACACAAGCCATAATGTCAGAATGCTTCACTATAGCATATGCAGAGAGAAATGACAACTGACAGGTCCAAGGCATAAATACCTGCCGCGGCGCACGGCGGGTGTCGCACGCGGCGGTCCAAGAGCTATCCTAAAACCGGCCCAAAACCACTGTTTTGGCCGTAACTCTGCGCACACATGTCAGAATCCTACGCCGTCTGAACCTAGACGCGCAGAATCAAAAGACGGATGCATCGACTGGTCACATGCATGCATCCATCGACTGACAGTGAGCATACAATGCAAAAACATGCAAATAGACCTCATGGCCAGTCCGCAGAAAGGCGCCTGCAAGACGTAGGAAGCACAGCAAAGAGTCCCGGTGGCATCAGGGGCTCTAGAACAGTGGTCGGTCAGCTCCAAGCGTGTAGTCCGCCGCCTGTCGTCATGTCGGTGTCACCAGGGCCGCCTGCCTCAGGGATCTGCACGAGTATGGACACGGCCGAGTGGTCACAGTAAACTGTACAGGAACGGCACAAAGCACAACACTCCCCCATGACCCGATGGTACGCATGTCCATACGCGTGCAGCACTGGTACAACCACATAGTGGGTGACACAGACAGATGAGACGCAAAGGTACATCCCACACTCAACCACTGTCACGTACAGGGCGAAGCCCAACAGAACGAATGGCCACCAAGAAATTTCCGCAGGCAAGGGCCTTCGTCAAGAAATCAGCACGCTGCAAGTCAGTGCCAACCCACATGATGGACATCACGCGTCGCTCCACCAGATCACGAACGAAGTGATACTCAACCGCAATGTGCTTTGTGCGAGCATGAAAAACACCAGAGTTCTCTGCAATGGCAAGAGCACTCTGGTTGTCGCAACGCAGCACAATGGCGGGTACTGACTGCCCAAGCTCAAGAAACAAGCCAAACTGCCTCAGCAACCCCTGCCCCCAAAGCCACATACTCTGCCTCCGACGAGCTACGTGCGATGCAGCCCTACTTCCTGCTTCGCCAAGACAAAGCGGTACCACCGAGCAGAAACACGTAGCCAGTGCGACTGCGCCCGTCAGGGCTCCAAGCCCAGTCGCTGTCAGTGTAGCCGTCAAGGACCACCGAACACTGCCGACGAAAGCAGAGTCCGAGATACGGCGTGGAGACCACGTACCGTACCACTCGCACAGCCGCGTGCAGAGCTCTTGCACGTGGAGCCTGCGAGAACTGAGCGAGGAGGTTGACGACGAACGCGATGTCGGGACGCGTGGTAGTGGCCAGGTACATCACAGATCCGATAAGACGGAGGTACAAGGTCACGTCCACTATCTCCCCCAGCTGTGTAGGGTCATCCACCTTCAGGGCATCCTGCCCATCAGGTGTGAGGGGTGTGGAAGCAGTGGGCACTACACCAAGGAGATCGCTAAAGCGCTCCCCCACGACTCATGCGTATCGGGCCTGATGCAGCAACAGTGTCCGATGTCTGCGATCTCGCACGATCTCCATACCAAGAAACACCGATGCAAGACCGAGGTCCTTCATCCTGTACGCGGTCTGCAGGACAGTCTTGGCCTCCTTCACAGCCTCCAGGGACGGAGATGCGATCAAAAGGTCATCAACATAGACCAGGATGGCGGTAAACCGCTCGGGTGTCAGTAGGATGAAGAGTGAAGGGTCTGCCTCGCTCTGTACATATCCTACGCAATTCAAGGTGCCAGTGATCTCCCGCTTCCAACACCGTGGAGACTGCTTGAGGCCGTACAAGGACTTGCGCAAGCGCCACACCTTGTCACCGTCCTCAAAGCCTAGTGGCTGAGCCACGTAGATCTCCTCATCCAAAGAGCCATGGAGGAACGCATTGTTCACATCCATCTGGTGTAGTTCCCAGTCATGCTGAGCCACTACACCAAACAGAGCTCGAGCTGAGGTCATGCGGCCGACGGGGGCACAGGTGTCAGTGTAATCAACTCCCTCAATCTGAGAGAACCCCTTGACGACCAAGCGGGCCTTGTAGCGTTCCAGTGAGCCATCCGGCTTCACTTTCTTGCGAAAGACCCACTTGACCTGAATCGCCTTCCTCCCAGGGGGAAGGTCGACCAGCTCGTAGACTCTGTGCTCTCGGATGGCGCGAAGCTCATCCTCGCAAGCAGCTCGCCAGGCNTGGTGTAGTTCCCAGTCATGCTGAGCCACTACACCGAACAGAGCTCGAGCTGAGGTCATGCGGCCGACAGGGGCAAAGGTGTCAGTGTAATCAACTCCCTCAATCTGAGAGAACCCCTTGACGACCAAGCGGGCCTTGTAGCGTTCCAGTGAGCCATCCGGCTTCACTTTCTTGCGAAAGACCCACTTGACCTGAATCGCCTTCCTCCCAGGGGGAAGGTCGACCAGCTCGTAGACTCTGTGCTCTCGGATGGCGCGAAGCTCATCCTCGCAAGCAGCTCGCTAGGCATCAGCATCTTGCGATGAGAAAGCCTCTCTCAATGTGCCCGGGTCAGGCACCATAGAGGGGGAACTCTGCGTGGCAAGTGCACACGCCTCAGTGTCTGGCCTGACGGCCACGAGATTAGCTGCTACGTCACAGGCGATATGGAACTCGCGAGTGACCAGGTCCTACCCTATGGGGCACGCTGGGTGTACCTCTAAAAGCTCAGTGCGGACACTCAGGCCTAAGGCCTTTGTGCCTAGATCACCGCTCGCGATGCTGCGAGAGGAACATCTGGGTCCGGAACCCGACGCTCGCTGAGCTCCAAAATCGAGTGGTCGAAGGCGACCACCGGGCTCATGGGAGTAACCGGAGGTCGAGGGGCGCACCTCAGGCTCAGGACCTGGTATGACCACAGGGACAGGTACGACCACATCTGGTGAGGGCTGAGACGAGGCAGCCAGAGATGCCGTGCGAGGAGATGCGTGTGTGGGGGACACTGAGCTGGGGGTGACATTGGGCAAGGCTGGCCCGGACACTGAGACAGGAGTGTCAGCCGGCATAGGGACAGGAGTGGGCTGGGCTGGGTCGGACGCCGGAGCAGGGGTGCCAGTGGACACAGGTGGTAATGCAGGAGGAGGCGTGAGAGCAGCGGTACTTGTGGGGTGTGAAACAGGCTGAACAGGCGGGATCTCTGGACCAACGACAATGATGGCCGGATCATCAAGTGCTGGAGATCGAGAGGGGACTCGAGCGGACACATCAGCCTGACGAGAAATGGTCGCTGGCGGAGACGTCTCCCCCATCCGTCGAGGACCCTCACAAGAAGGGACATGAGCCGCAGAGAGGGCTGTGATCAAAGTCACATCACGGTAGGTGAGTGACTCAAAAAACAGCGTTTCACGGGACTCAATGACACGACGGCGAGTGGGGTCCCAAAAGCGCCAGGCCTTCGACCGCGGGGAGATGCCGATGAAGGCACAGAAGTGACCCCGAGGGGAGACCTTGGACCCCTGCTGGTCCTCGGTGTACCACACGGAGGCCAGGGAATCCTAGACGCGCGCGAGACGAAGATCAGCACGGTGGCCAAACCAGAGCTCGTACGGTGTAACATGATCCGGAAGCGGACCATGCAGGAGGCGGTTCCAGACCCAAGTCATGTAGGTGAAGCTCTCGAATGGGAAGGAATCCGGGAGACCGCACTCAGACCGCATGGCGCAGACCGCATCCTCCATGGTGCGGTTCCAGCGCTCAAATACACCGTTCTGCTGTGGGGTAGCAGGAGCGGAGACCTGGTGAAAAATGCCGTGCTCAACAAAGAAGGAGTCCATCTCGCCGAGGAACTCGCCGCCGCGATCCGAGCAAAAGGTATGTAGCGTGTGACGAGACTGACGCTCAGCCATCACGAGCCAGAGCCGAATTGCAAGGGCGGCATCGCTCTTCTGACGCAGACTGTAGACCCACCGCATCCGGGTGAAGTCATCAATCAGCGTCAGAACATACTGGCCCCTCTAGGACAGCGACTTGACCGGGAGAGGACCGAGCAGGTCCGAGTGGACCAACTCGAGGGGCCTCAGCGCTCGGGAACGCAAATCAGGGCAAGTGCACCGGTGCATCTCACCCTGAGCGCAAAAAAGACAGTCGGTCTTGGGTGGCTTTTTGAAAGAAGCCACGTCAAGACCAAGAGCGGGCTGTGTCCGGATGAGCTTCGACACAGTGTCGGAGCCCACGTGACACAGACGTCGGTAAAGCAACCGCTGGTCTTCCGCGGATAGAACACTAGTGACAAAAACGCGACCAGAGGAGGAGGGAGAGCAAGGGGAGGAGGGCCGAGCAATGCGGTACAGATCATCTACGACTGAAGCACGCAGGACAATGCTACGGGTGACAAGAGCAGTCATAGTCGCTGAATCAACGGTATGCTCAACGGAGAGACCAATCAGAGTGCATGCACGTACAGACAGCAAACTGAGCTCAAGATCAGGCACAAACAGCACGTCAGAGAGATACAGGGGGCCAGACGGACCATCAAAGCATACAACTCCAACACCGTGGACCGGTAAGGACTGACTAGAGCTTGTACGAACAGAACGGACAGTCGTGACAGGACCAAGTACCACAAAGTCACTACGACGACACGTCATGTGGTGGGTGGCACCGGAATCAATGATCCAAGTGCCACCGCAGTCACGACTGGTGGACGTCACTGTACAACGAGCAATAGAACACTCGGCATCAGAGGGACGCTGAGCCGTCAGTGGGAAGGAACGACGTACATCACGAAGGTGAGACTCATGAATCCAGTCAGTGCAGTCAGGCCCATCATCATCACATGCGGACTATGCTCCCCCACANCCGGTAAGGACTGACCAGAACCTGTACGAACAGAACGGACAGTCGTGACAGGACCAAGTACCACAAAGTCACTACGACGACACGTCATGTGGTGGGTGGCACCGGAATCAATGATCCAAGTGCCACCGCAGTCACGACTGGTGGACGTCACTGTACAACGAGCAATAGAACACTCGGCATCAGAGGGACGCTGAGCCGTCAGTGGGAAGGAACGACGTACATCACGAAGGTGAGACTCATGAATCCAGTCAGTGCAGTCAGGCCCATCATCATCACATGCGGACTATGCTCCCCCACACGTGTCATCACGAGTCACGAGGACGGACGAACAAGCAGTCTATGACCCACTCAACGATGACAACACACTCATACCTCCCTGAAAGCGAAGCGCCAGAAGATGACGAAGCTCGGCGATGGTGCGGTCACGTGGGTCTGGATCACTACTGCTCGCCGGTGAGGATGTAGGAACAGCTGCAGTCGTGGTCGCCGCGCGTCCAGAGGAGTGTGCAGTCGACGTGCCGGATGCGGTGCGAGCAGCATGGGCAGCTTGAAGTCTGCGAGTGATGCGCTCCGAGTCAAGTGGCTGCTGGCGCTCGGTGTAGCGATGGGCACCTCCACAGTTGTAGCAGTGCACGGAACTGCAACTGCTACCACTAGATGACGACTGCTACTGACCCGATCCGCGCTTCCTATTCTTCTTCTTCCCCTCGGCAGCTGCTGCAACGCCCTGCGTCTGTGTGGGTGTAGACGGGGTCAAAGAGGAGGAGGAAGATGAGGTCGTGATGGAGGTAGATGAGGGTGACTGCAGGAGGGAAGATGGTGGTGAGGCGAGGACTGCTGCAGCGAGAGAAGTCTCCTGATGTGCTACTGCTGCCTCGCGTGCCTACGTCACCTGGAGGAAAAGCTGATGGGCCCAAGGGAGCAACTGCAGGGTGGCTGAGAAAGGCTCAAGAGCAACGTCGCTATATCATGTGAATATGTCGGTGTACTCCAGGCAAACTCCGAGCATGATCGTCCGAAGTGCCCACAGTTGTGTGCCCCCTGAGGTCCCCAGACGCGTGTAGATACGCATGGCGCGTCGCAAGTAATCCGCCGCAGGCTCCGCTGGTCCCTGGCGAAGCGAGTGGAAAGCACGAATGTGTGACGCACGCGTGGCGTGCGTCTCTGCGGCCTGTAGGGACAACGCCAGATCCCAGCCTCCACGAGGATCAGCTCCGGTGCCTGTGCCAGCCTCGCCGAGGAAGGGGCGGAAGTCAACGACAGTCTCGCATGGCATGGCGTAGAGAAGTCCTTGCATGGCCCGGGCTGCTGTCGGCACCTGTGCTGGATCTGTAGACTGGTATGGGCTGTGGTAGTAAGGCCACACTCCCTCGGAAGCAGCCCACACCTGAAAGAGGATCTCCCAGCAGTCAAATCCATCCTCGCTGATGTACCGTGGAGGTGGTGCCTCAAAGTCCTTTGGCTGCCGCTTCGTGGGGAGAGCAACCGCAGGCTGAGGAGGGCGAGAGACGGGGAAAGCTCCTGGAAGGGGGTGATCACCAGGGAAGTCAGGTGATGGTCGTATCGGGGACACGGGTGGAGGTTGGATACCCGTCTGTAGCTGACGGAGGCGCTCCTGTAGAAGACGAATCTCCTGCTCCTGGGAGTCATCCTCGAAGCCTGGCATGAATGGCTCGTCATCTAGGAAGTCCGTAGGTGGTGGAGAAACCACACCTGGATGTGAAGCAGGCGGAGCACCTGTCACGGGCACCTGGGCCGAGTGCTGGATGGAGGCCGCAACGCCGGCAGCTCCCTTAGAAATCCGCGAAGGAGCTGTGGACTGAGTACGCAGGAGCTCAGTCAGCGTGCGGATCCCGTCAGTCTTCTCTCGCGGCAGACGACACATCTCCTCCTGCTGGCTGCGCAGGTCTGTGTGCGAGGGCTCAATACTTCTCAAGAAGAGGAGGAGGGATCACCTGGTCCCTTGTCCTTGTCGTCGGGCAAACTCATGTCGCCGCTCACTACGGGATAACAGGTCAAGTTTGCCGGATTTCAAAACCGTTTGCGTTTCTCGGGGAGTTGAAACGGTGACAACTTTTGACTTTCCGAGTGAAAACTTGGCTAAGAATAATGCTGACGTCAGCAAGTGGTTGCTGATGTCAGCACGAACTGATGACATCAGCAATCAACAATGCTGACGTCAGCTCGTCCCCTCCTTTTTTTTGTTTGTTCTCTTGTCACGATTCTGCCGCGCGTGGATCCGCCTTGCGGTGGCGCGCTGCAGCTCCGCGGAAGCTGCGCAACAGCTTCCGCCCAGCTGCTGCTGTTGCTGTGCTGTCAGCTGCAGCAGCAGCTGCGTAGCTACGTGTGCAGCAGTGGCAGCAGCGGCTACACTGCCGCTGCTGCTGCTGCGCGCGGTTGTTGCTGCTGCGCGCGGCTGCTGCTGCTGCGCGCTGCAGCTGCTGCTGGCTGCCGCCGCCGCGCGCTATTGCTGGCTGCCGCCGCCGCGCGTTGTTGCTGGCTGCCGCCGCCGCGTGCTACTGCTGCTGCCATTGCTGCGCTGCTGCTGCCGCCGCGACTGCCGCCGCTGCTGCTGCGCTGATGCTGCCGACGCTGCTGTTGCGCTGATGCTGGCGCCGCTACTGCCACGCTGCTGCTGCGGCCGCTGCTACTGCGCTACTGCTGCGTTGCTGCCGTTGCGGCCTCTACTGCTGCTGCTGTACTGTTGCGGCTGTGGGAGGGCGGCTGCACGCACCGCGGCTGCCACACACCTCTGCGTGTCGGTAGACGCCGCTACTGCTGCCTCTGCAAGTGCGATCTCACGTGGTGGGTGGGATACGTTGCCGGCGACCGGCCGTCTCCAACAGATCCCAGAAAACTCTGCTGCAGCGGTGACTCTCACTACTGCTGCTCTGCTGCGTCTCTGCTGCGCAGCTTAGTGAGAACTTTCTCACTGCTCTGATACCATGAGAAAGTGCGTGGAAGCTTCCTAGCAACACAGCCGCTGACCGGGCATCAGTGCCTGGTCAGACGGTGACGACAGTCACAGGTCGTACACATAACGGCAAGGGTTTGGCTAGGAGATACAAGGCATAGTGTCAGAATGCTTCACTATAGCATATGTAGAGAGAAATGACAACTGACAGGTCCAAGGCATAAATACCTGCCGCGGCGCACGGCGGGTGTCGCACGCGGCGGTCCAAGAGCTATCCTAAAACCGGCCCAAAACCACTGTTTTGGCCGTAACTCTGCGCACACATGTCAGAATCCTACGCCGTCTGAACCTAGATGCGCAGAATAAAAAGACGGACGCAGCGACTGGTCACATGCATGCACCCATTGACTGACAGTGAGCATACAATGCAAAAACATGCAAATAGGCCTCATGGCCAGTCCGCCGAAAGGCGCCTGCAAGACGTAGGAAGCACAGCAAAGAGTCCCGGTGGCATCTGGGGCTCTGGAACAGTGGTCGGTCAACTCCAAGCGGGTAGTCCGCCGCCTGTCGTTGCGCCGGTGTCACCAGGGCCGCCTGCCTCAGGGATCTGCACGAGTATGGACACGGCCGAGTGGTCACAGTAAACTGTACAGGAACGGCACAAAGCACAACAATACCTGATTTCTTGTTTTTGGGTTCTTGTTACTTGTTATTTACTCAGTCAATCTTAGTGGAGTTGTGGTTCAGTGGAAGCTGTGTGGAAAAATAATTTTGTTATTTGTTGTGGTCCTCGGTGGTGTCGGGAGCCCCCCTCCGAGAGAGACCCCTCGGCGGGTAGCGTATGCGATATGCTGCCCGTCGAGAGGGGGAAGCCACCCCCGTGTGGCATGTTTGGAACGTCGCGTGGAGGTTCGAACGAAACAGATCCCTAGCCCCGGCGTGAACTCCACGCCGGCGCTCGCTCACGCGCTCGCTCCTACTCCTCCTTCTCGCATCGGCAGTCGATGGAGTTCAGCTCGACCGCGACCTGGATTTCCGAAAAAGCGGAAAAAGGCCAACGTGCCCCTGAAACGTGGACAAGGCCCCGAGTATGCCAGAAAAATCAGGGGCACCTTGTTACAGAAATTTGTTCTTTGGAAAACTCTACAAGTGTGAGTTTGGTCACCATTTGAACCAGTTTTTTCACCACATCATTGACGGCGGACGGATCGCCATAGACCAAGAAAAAAGTGGAGGCGGTCGCAAATAGGCCGACGTAAAATAAATGCTCCAAATGCCCATGTAGTTTTAGGTTCCTGTAGCTGCTACCGTCGATTGAAAAAGGACTATGCCCAGGTGTCAGCACCTCTCTGCGATCTTACGTAGAAAATCACCGAGTCAAATTAGGAGGATAGAGAACAAAAAGTGTTCAACTCTTTGAACAACGCTGTGACCTTGGCGTCACCCTTACGATTCAGAGATCCAATGGTGGACTACACCATGGCCTCCAATGCATCCAATTGAGCCATTGGAGCCGTTCTCCTCCAAGCCAAAGGCATTGGAGAACAGGTGGTCACGTATATGTTGAGAAAAATATGAGGACCGGAGTGAAACTACGCTGCGCACGAGAAGGAAATGCTTGCATTCATACACATGTTCAAAACATGGCAGTGATACTTGGAATGCCGGCAATGCATCATGTGTACTGAACATCACGCCTTGAAAGATCTAAAGACCCAGCCAAATCTGAGTAGTCAACAATCTCAACTTTGACTACGACATCAAGTACCGGCCTGGATATATAAGTCCAACTGATGCTCTAAGTCGGCAACCAGATTTAGTGGCTGAGATGAGCACGTTGCTCATCGAACGAGACCCGTACTTGTGAGGCTGTTTGCGAAGGATTACAAGGACTTCAGCGGGTACAAAATAAGTAAGTTTCAATTCAACAACCCCTATTGGCGATGGCGATTCACTCGCCAAATCATCATTCCTCCAAACATGGAATTGTGGCGGATGCTATTAGAGGAATGCCACGACACCGGTCCATGTGGACATTTCAGCGAGGGCAAGATACTCCAAAAGCTAGTGAAGTACTACTAGTGGGACAAGATGTAGACCTTTGTGGCGGCCTTCTGCAAATCATGCGACACCTATCGAAGACAAAAATCCCATTGCATGCGACCACCTCGTCTACTTCAACCCCTACCAGTTTTGATGGAACTATGGGTCAACATCAGCATGGAGTTCGTGTCATGACTTCTTGCAATTCCTGAGGGAGATGATGCCATCCTCATCGTGGTGGAAAAAATTTATAGAATTTTGCACTTCATCTTGACGGCGACCACCGTCACCACAGAAGGAAGAGTGCAGGTGTTCCTCAATCAGATCATATGGCTACATGAAGTACCATGCACCATCATTAGCGACAGAGATGGCCGCTTCACCATGTTGTTTTAACGCGAACTGATGGCAGGCTACGGGGTTGGATCCAACTATCAGTGACATTCCATTTTCAAACCGATGGAAAAACCGAGTGAACCAATCAAACGCTTGAACAACTGCTCTGAACTTTATGCAAGCCACACTGTATTGATTGGGCAGCAAAATCGCGCACCGCTAAAAACGTGGACCGCTAAAACCGTGAACCGGTAAAATCGCACACAACTGTGCCACTTCCATTCAACTAGTAAATTAGTAACTGGTAAATTACCTTTCAAGGTGGTGTACGGCAATATTCTTGCCACACCAGCTGGATTATGGAGTCTGAGTAACATTTGCGTGGTTTACATTCACCGGGAATTCACAAGCATCTTATAGGAAACATGGAAGACCCTCGCAAAGACACAAGCGGTTATGAAATAGACAATCGATTGACATCACAACGATGACGTCTTCAGCACTAGCGATTGCGTCCTGAGGTATGGTTAATCAGGGTGATTTTGTACACCATCATATGGGTGAATAGTTTGGTATGATGATGTATGAAGGTTACATGAATTTTCTGACATGTAGTGTTCCTATGCGATGAGTGTGTAGGGGAGTGTATGTGGAGATGGGTGCTACATGTACACTGGTATACAATGTTTTTCTTCAAATGTGCAAGTTAATGTTGGAAGGAGGGGTTTCTATATGGTGAGTGTACGGGGGGAGTGTTTGGGGAGATGGGTGATAAATTTGCATTAGTGCATAATGTTGTGATTCAAATGTGTAAGTGAAGAGGGGGAGAAGG
>SZWC01009136.1:22517-45062 GCA_023375785.1 Penium margaritaceum
TGCCAAACTTGTGCCAGAGTCGTGCCAGAGTTGTGCCAGAGTTGTGCCAGAGTTCTGCCAGAGTTGTGCCAGAGTTGTGCCAGAGTTGTGCCAGAGTTGTGCCAGAGTTGTGCTAGAGTTGTGCAAGAGTTGTGCTAGAGTTGTGCCAGAGTTGTGCCAGAGTTGTGCCAGAGTTGTGCCAGAGTTGTGCCAGAGTTGTGCGATACATGTGCCAGAGTTGTGCCAGTTGTGCAGGAGTTGTGCCAGAGTTGTGCCAGAGTTTTGCCGTAGTTGTGCCAGAGTCGTGCCATTGTTGTGCTTGAGTTGTGCCAGATTCTTGCCAGAGGTGTGCCAGAGTTGTGCCAGAGTTGTGCCAGTGTTGTGCTAGAGTTGTGTCAGAGTTGTGCCAGAGGAGGAGGTTGTTAAAAAGTGCCCCATCCATGGATGCTGTTTGCTGTTTTTCTGGTTCAACCACTACAGAATGGTTGGATGTTTTACATGGTTTCAGATTTGAATTCCTTGGATTTTTTCATGCGGTTTTGAGCTTTCAGTTGCTCAATGTGGTTGAGAATTCAGAAAGTTACCCCCATCGGATGTTCGGGTGGTTGGCTGGTGGAATATGGGTCTCTGTCATTAGTGACGGGATAACTCCACCGCGGTGGTCGGCGTTCATCTCTAACGAGTTCCAAATGCACCAGGGGCATGAAAAAGGTGACCATAAGGACCTCCTTCACCAGGGTGAACTTCTTCTTGACTTCTGGATGAGGAAAGGCGCTCCGACGGTCATCATCGAAGTGCCTCTCGTTGCCTAGAGTGCGAGGCACGGTGGACGACACAACCAAGGGTTACTTTGACGGCCGTAGCAGGGGCTCTACTGCTCTGTTTTGGGCGTGCTTGGATGCGATGGAAAGCTTAGATCATATGCTATTAGATTCTGATAAAATTGCATAAAACTAGCTAACCATGAATGATTCCTAGCCTTTCTCAGTTTCTGTAATCTGCATTCTGCCAGAATTCTGCGCTCTTGGTGTTGTGGCGACCCAAAGCACTCACCTCCCTTGGAAGTCTCTTTGCACTAAGTAGCCGTGTACACTTAGGACCCCCAATTTGACCGACACTCCTTGAGCCGTTGCAACTCTCGAGTGAACTCCCCATTTGACCGACACTCCTTGAGCCGTTGGATCCTAAAAACCCAATGGGACTGACTGTCAAGATGTGGCTCACGAGTTTGGAGGTGTACTTTGCCTCTGCTGGGGTCAACAACGGCAAAAATTTAATTAACCTCACTGCCTCACTTTTGCGTGACATGGCTTTGAGTTGGTGGTCCGAACTAATGGCCATCCAATGACAGTAAGATACCGGCGGAGCTAGATCGATGGCTGATGCAACCGCTCTCACATTGTCAACTGTAGGCGTACTACCTCCAAGCACATAAGTCCGCCATGGCATGAATCTCTCAGGGCACCAAAAACTTGGAGCGACATTGCGTGCACTACCCTTGCTCGCTTTGGGAAGTTAAATGAGAAATCAGACGCACGGCACATACTTCAACATGTATGTTGAAGTATGTAGAAAACAATCCAGCATGTCAGAGTACACTTGGCGTTTATGCAAAACCATCACCAGCAACCACCTTGCCCATGATGACCTACATTTCTACTCCAATAACGGCCTCAAACGTTACAATTTGGTGAGCAATTTCCATTTTTGGCATCCAAGACGACCTTCTGCAAAAGATCACAGTAGCCGACCACATCGATAGTGCCAACTGCAATGCTCGGATACAGGAATCCAACGGCTGGCGATCCCAAAGCCACAATCTTTATCGTGGTAAAAGTAGGTCGCATTTGGCAAAAACTTGTCTCTTATGGAAATTGACGTTGTTGATCAGTGCAATCAACTGATCTGTTGGACGTGCAAAAAATTGGGATGTTTGATGCGACTACCGAAATTGACAAAAGCAAGCCTGAAAGGGTAGGGAGTCAAACAAAATGAGTAACTAATAGGGAAATGACAAAGGGTAGGAGTAGACAAGAAGGCTCTTACCTGGTCGGAAAACCCTACACCGGCTGATCGCTCATCTGAGTGGCTCACTTTGCTGTAGACAAGGATTCCCGAGATCGTAAAGTGCGATGAGGGATACGAGGACGACCAACCAATGATACTACAATGAGTGCAACCGAGGGATTGTAAAAGTCACATAACAATGCCAGAACTACTAGACTGAGGAGCTTCTCATGGTTTCGAAAGCTAGGTTTGCAGACTAAACCACGAGTGTTTGAAGGAAAATCCATTGATGAACGAATGCAGATCCGTCGACTTTGCAAACCACTTTGGCTGCAGACTCGAGATCTACACGACGTAATAGCCTGAAGGGTTTGCCCAATGAGTGATCAAAGAATTATCCTTGGGTAAGATTCATTGTGTAGGCACAATCTATATGTCGAAAAGAGAAATGGAGCAATATACACTAACACAAATGGCAAAAATGTGACACATGCCTCTAGCCGAGTGACCCATGATGTAGCGGTGGTTACGGGAAGTAACAGAGGTGGAAGCAGCTAAGGAAGTTATGGCAGCCACAGAATGCCAACCGATATCTCAGGATGTGGCCAATCAATATCATACATGCAAAATCCAAGCGTGGCTGGTCCACATGGAAGTAGTACAAGGGGCAGATATTGCAGCAGCTAAGGTGACATCGACTACCTCGACACCTGAAAAGTTCACAACTATACCAAAGGAGTTTGCGGAGCTCATCAATGAATTTAAAGGGGTTTTCCTGGACAAACGTCTGCGAGAGTTACCAGCACAATGCAGCACATATCATCAAATAGACCTGAAGTTGGACAACAAAATGGCAGTGAAGGGTACATATCAGATGAGTGATCATGAGCTGATCGAGCTCAAGAAGACGCTGGACGAGAGGCTCAGTCAGGGGCTCATCAGACCTTACATGTCCCCCTATGCAGCACCAATCCTTTCTGTAAAAACAAAAACCGGAGAGATGTGAATGTGTATTGAATAACCAAGCGTTGAATGACATGACCGTAAATAACCGCTGCCCCTTCTCGCAAGAGGGTGAACTTTTTCATCAACTCTGAGTGGCCACAATTTTCAACAAGATCCGCCTGCATTACGGCTATCATCGCATCTGTGTATCTGATAAGGATGTCAAGAAGACAATGTTCCGTACAAGATACGGGCAATTCCATATCACGGTCATGACGGTTGGACTCACACATGCCCCCATAACCTTTATAGCAGTAATGAACAATGTTTTTTTCTTGTACCTCGATGAAGTTGTCATTGTTTATAGCAACGACATCCTAGTGTAGAGCCACACCCCGCAGGAGCACAATGAACATCCCCGAAAGTTTCCAAACTTGTTCAAAGAAATTCTTTCCAAAAAACCCTAAAAATGCGACTTTGGTCGCCATTTGATTGACTTTTTGGGCCACATTGCCGGCAATGGAAGGATCACCATGGACGTGAAAAAGGTGGAGGTAGTCACTGATTGGCAAACACCTACAACTCCGTCACTTCCACTGCAATTGGTAGAATACCTTTTGATGTGGTGTACGACAAACTTCTCGCCACACCGGCTGGATCACACAGTGAATGAAAATCCTTGCGGTTGACAGTCACCGTTGGGACTTTGCAAGCATCCGGGAGGAAACAAGATAGACCATTGCAAAGACGCAAATAGCTACGAAGCGGACAGTTAACCGAAATCATAGCGATGACGTGTTTAGCACCTACGATCGTGTCCTCTTCAGCTCGATGAATATCAAACTCCAAGGACAGCACTGCAAAGCTCAAATTCCGATGGTTGGGACCATTTGAGATCGAGCGATCTCAAATGGTCAAAGTAAGTCCTAGTAGTCGCTCTAGTTTTCCTACACGAGAGCATGGCGATTCATCTTGTCTTCCACATCAGCAAGCTCAAGCAGTATCGGGACCGCAACACAGATTCCCTAGGAGAGACGTCGCACCTCCACCTCCTGTGCAAGTGGACGGGAATACGGAATACGTGATCAAAGATATCCTAGGACATCAATACCGTGGAAGAATGACCAAGCATCAGGTCAAGTGGCACGGCTACGACGCCACGCACATTAGTTGGGAGCCCTATGAGAACTTTTGATACTCTGATCATATGATTGCTGGCTACTCTCACCGCCACCAGGCTACATCTGCTAGCGCGCTGGGACGTCGTGGCAAAGAGGGGGGAAGTGTTCCGTCCCTGCCATACACGAGTTCCTGAAACTCACGCGTTGGCATTCTTGTCATTACATTCATGGCCCACCGCACAACGTCTCTCGGATTATTACGTCGTCTGGCCGAGGACATAATGGCAAACTGGCCCGACCTCTCGTATTCTGTTCCCAAAGTATCTGACAACTTTGACCACCTTCCAGAAAGGTTGAAGAGTTGTAATGAACCATATGGATGTTGTGATATCATTTGGTTGACTTATTGACGATGCACAATCTTAATAAAGAGGTGTTGCAATGTTCTCAAAGCCCCCCGACTTCTCGGCGGGGCTTCTCGAATCCACTCATGGCACGACCTTGCCTAGTGCAACGCCGCTTGGCTCGAACGCTGAAGACCCGACTCACCCTATTGCACTTGGATTTTGATTATGTATATGTTTTCTTAGACTTTCCTTCAACAAATTTGCTATTCATCAAATGCCAAAAGTATATCCTAAATAACTACTTTTTGTGCCTTGACAGCCAAGATATCATTAAACAGCTGAAAAATCCCCAAAGCAAAAGCTGAAAGTGGTTCACAACCATGCCGAAGAGGAAGTGTACAGCGTGAACCATGTTCGTGCATGAGTTTTGGCAGTTTGACTCAGATAGCCGCATCCAGCCAGCTGCGTCAGACTGGCATGGCCTCCAACACCGCCCACTTACGGTGTTCGAGACCGCCCATCGTCGAATTAAAGGATGCCATCTTTTCGTTCATCAATTTGAAAAGTGCCTTCCAAATGACATGCTTGAAAATCAAGATGCCCAAAGTTATGGGTTTGAAAAGGACAAAGTCCAAGTGCAGTAGGGTATGCCCCATTGTCATTTTCATTTGTGTGTCCATGTAATCGACATACCCTACACTTGTCACCAAAGCACACTTACTGCTTGATGTAATCTATCCAATTGTCCCAAATTCCCAAATAGTCTTTTGTTCCGCGCCTCATCCTTGTAAGCCACCTACGTTCCACTCAGTTTAACACATGTGAACTACCATAGTTCCTCTAACACACAATGGGAGTGACCTGAGGATAATCGCCAGTGTGAGGTTGCAATGGTACTGGAGGAAAGCTTGACCGACTTGGCAAAAACCGCGGTACTTGAGGGTCTACAACCTCAAGTCATCACACTTTCCCGCTCATAGCCTAGGGGACCACGTCCAAGCCACGTGGATTGAGACTTGCTACAGAGGCCGTTGTAGTGGCATCGGCCTTGTAAGACATTGCACCCGTGGGTGGTCAAGCAAGAGTTGCAGAAGGGACTTGTGCTAATAGCATGGCCACAGTGAATGGCCCTGCAAATCAGTACAAACAGGCGGTTAGAGAGAGGGATGATCTTGTCCGACGCATGTGGGCGGCACATGTAGCGAGTCGTGGTGGTGACTATATGGATGAACGTCAGTCATGTCATCTCTGTACTTTTAATGAAATGTTCTTGTGAGGATGAATTGTTCACATTGAATGAGTACGTTGACTATGAACACAATCCATGGAGGACGCGGAATGTGCGTGAGGTGCTCTGGCCAGAGTAGCTAATACCATGACCTCTGCTTGGAGTGGTTTTGCAAACACGGATTAACAATCACTACACTTGACATTATCAACATTGGAAAGGATTGGAGGCATATTTCTACTGTAGTCATTTCATGAATTAAACATGTTCTTTTCAATGTGCACAAAGGCCAACATCTACATAGTCTACCGTACAACAGAGCATATAGAATACATAAAGGTGTTTGAGACCATGGGATGCAATGTACGTGGAGGATCATAATCACATAGACCGCATGAACAGATTCTGAAACTATGCTACATGCCATCATCCAACTGCTCCTCACTCATCATATTGATGCCAAGAGCTGCCTCCACCTCCCCTGCCTCCACCTCGATGTGACCTCTCTCCAGTTCTGCATCAATTTTCACGTTACCATCATCCTGCACTGCACTATCTGCAATCTTTGGCCCTGCTGAACCCCATGCACTGGCCTGCCTGAAGCCAGCATATCCGCCACACATGCCAATGCCCGCACCCATGCCCTCCCTCACCCATCTCCTACCCTCAGCCAAGCTCTCTCTCATGCCCTGCACCTCCCCACTACCCATACCCATGCCCTCACCCCTAGTCACACCTATGCCCTCCTCCATGGCATACCCTTCATCCATGCCCATGTTGGTGCCCTGTCCCTCCCCCTTGTCATGGTCCGTGTCCAGGCATGTGCCCATGCCCATGCGCATGCCCGTGCCCATGCCCATGCGCATGCCCGTGTCCATGCCCATGCCCATGCCCGTGCCCATGCCCATGCTAGTTCCCATGCTTGTTCCCATGCCCATGCCAAGGCCCATGCCCATGCCCGTGCCTACGCCAGTGCCCATGCCCTCGCCCATGTCCGTGCCTGCTCCAGTGTCCATGCCCATGCGCATGCCCATGACCATGCCCATGCGCATGCCCATGCCCATGCCCATGCGCATGCCCGTTCCCATGCCAGTGCCTTCACCATTGCCCATGTCTGTGCCCATGCCCGTGCCCATGCCTGTGTCCATGCCCATGCCCGTACCTATGCTAGCCTCCATGCCTATGCCCATGCCCAAGCCCATGCCTACGGCCATGCCCATGCCCATGCCTGCGGCCATGCCCGTGTCCATGCCTGCGGCCATGCCCATGCCCATGCCCATGCGGGCGGCCATGCCCGTGCCCATGCCCACAATCGCGGCCATGCCCGTGCCTACGGCCATGCCCGTGCCTGCAACCAAGCTAACGCCCATTCCTATGGCTGCGGCCCTACACATGCCCATGCTTGCGCCAATGCCCGTCCCCATGGCCATAGACATGCCCATCCTTGTGGCCATAACCTGGACTGATATGATTTGATCATGCATATTCATGGTAAGAATGTCTAGCATGCGATTGCCCATGGTGTCCAGCAAGTTTTACTAATTCTCAGCGATGCGAATGAGGGCCTGCATGACCGGATCCTCCTGGTTCCCGGATCGTTGTCTACGACATTCATCGACATTGCGTTCGTGTGTAGCGTCCATGCCACTGCCGTCCTATGCTCAGTTCACATATTGTGGCCTATTGCCGTTTACTCTATGTAGCCACTTGTACCACTTGGGCAACTGGCAGCGCTCGGCTCAACTTTGGCCCATTTTATGTCGCAGTTGAATGTACTGCTCATTCAAGGACTTCAACTTTGCACGAGTTGCATGATATGACCACTCCCATCTGCTCCCATCCTTACGTAGCTTGCAGATCCGCCTCCACAGTAGCCTATACTCAGAGGGCCCTTGTTTCCTTTCCTCCTCCATCCACTCCGCGTCCAAGTCATAACGCATCTTAGCTAGCACTACCTCCTCCTCTTTGGACCATGGTATGGCATCCTCCTGCTGCTAGGGCGGCCGGATGATGAAGATGTCTGCAGCTCATCACCACCATCACCACCACAACCGTCGGCGTTGGGGTTTCACCCACACTGCTAAAAATTGTGATGCCTTCACTAGACTGTGACTTTGGTGAGTCGTCGCCGGAAGTCTGAAACTTTAGAGCAAGGCTGGTAGCAAAAGAAGGGCTCATCATTGGAGACTTCTCCTGTAATCTAGGTTTCCTATACGTGGGAGGTCATGGGGGGGGACATGAGGCTGTACTTTGTCCTGCCTGGTATGCGCAACGAGAGCTTGGTTGCCTTCGAGGCACCCATATCTGCACCTTGTAGTTACCTTCTAATTGGTGGCTGAGGCAGGGAAGTATTTGGTGAACAGAAGGAGTAGGGACAGACACAGGTTTTGCCAACAGAATAGGTGCAGTGTGTGCGTTGGCTATGTGCAGATTCCGGAAGGCGGTAGGCAGTTCGTGATAGAAGTGCTTGTCCTTGTCAGCCCCCCCACGCACGCGGACTTCATCAAACGCTTGCAAGGTAGCCTTGTTCGCAAGGTGGAGACGAGAGATTGGTTGGCACTCTGAGTCAATGTCATCGGCTGGGCATTCCGTGGGGTCAGCCATGACGTCAGTGTGGGATTTGCGAGGAACTGGCGTCGTTCAGCTCGAGCGAGCGTGAACAAGTGATCGGCAAGCATAGGTGCCAGGACGTATGTGTTCATCGTTCAGGGCAACAGGTTGCACGTCTGCCAATGACTATTGGTGTGCCGGTGGAGTCCTTTGTGCAAGCCCCATTTGTCAGGGAGATCACGTGACTTTGGGAGTGATCTTCCAAATTCACGCAATCCTCGGACTTCCACCTCCATGGTAGGAGAGTACCGTCGACATCCCATCGATCCCCATCACCCGAGGAGGTTGATGGGAGGTTGATGAGGGTGTTACGTACCACACATACATGAGTCCCTAAACATTCCAAGTGGGCATTCTGTTATAGCACAAACAGTCCATCGTGTCGCGAGACCGCAATATTCACTTCGACGGTCCAGGGAAAAAAGGCCAACCAGCCCTCACCCCCAATGAATCTTTCTAAACCTTCTGGCAGTGGGGAGACATCAAACAAGAATCATTTACCTCTTTGCGGAATGCTCGTACCTTGGTGCTACCCTTACGATTAGCCGATCTAACAGTTGACTATGTCATGAATACAAATGCATCATACCAAGCCATGAGCACAGTCCTCCTACAAGACCATGGCAACGGCAAGCAACTGGTCCCCTACATGTCTCAAAAACTGCAAGAACCGGAACTAAACTACACAGTACACAAGAAGGAAATGCTGGCGGTCATACATGCATGGAAGACATGGTAGTGCTATCGAGAGTGTCGATGATGCATCTCGGGCATCGACCACCATGCGTTGAAATGTATGAAGACGCAGCCAAACCTGAGTCGATTTCAAACCCGGTGGATGGCGTTCCTTGAATCCGGGTTCGACTACTTTATTGAGTACCGGCCAGGAAAAATCAACCCAGCAGACGCACTCAGCTGCCAACCAGATTTAATGGCAGAAGTGGCGACGTAACAGCTGCAGCGAGACCCGTATCTCGAGCAGCTGTTCGCACGAGGGTACGATCAGCAAGACGGATATGACAAGGCAAAATTCTGGTACGACGCACCCTATTGGATTCACTTGCCAGGTGGTCGTTCCCTTGGACGACGAACTTCGCCATGTGCTGCTCGGACAATGTCACGACACAGGACCATGTGCTCACTTCGGAGAGGAAAAGACGTTGAAGAAGTTGGTGAGAAACTACTGGTGGGACAAGGTGCAATCCGACGTGGCCAATGTCTGCAAATATTACGACACATGTCAAAGACAAAGATCCCGTTGCACACGGCCACCCCGACTTCTGCAACCACTACCTACTGCACCGTCACCCGCATTTGCTCATTTATTTGTTGCGTTTTTAGTACCTTTTACATTCGCCCAAAATGGGGTAGATTTCAATTATTGTAGGGATCATCTAAGTGCACTGTCTTGGAATACAGGGGTTCCTGCATTGGCCCAGTATGTGACATTTGGTACAAAAAATGTTACACCGTGGTCACTCAAAACTTCGGTTGTTCAAACTGAAGCCTTCGACTGACGATGCCGACAGTCCCGGTCAACCGTCGATTGCACCGGCGTGACACCGCTCCTGATATGCATGATCTGTCACCAAAACGCCACTTTGCGTGGACGGCTTGGCGTCGGTACAACGCGTTGTGCTGACCGAAGTACAAGTGATACCTACGCCTTGCTGCCACCATTCAGTGTCCACCACTACAACCACCATAAATTCCTTGTTAGACAGCAACCTGAAGCCTCTCACCCGTGAGGAGGCTGCCGCCCAACGCAACTGGCAATTCGACCTACACAAAGTCCTCCATCCCAAGCCTTGCAAGATCCCGAAGAAGTGTCCTGTTGGACGCCCTCCAAAGAATCCACAACGGTTGTTGCTCGCACCCATCAAAGCCATCACAATGCCATTGACCATCGCAGAAACTATGAAAAGCCACCTTCATCCCACAACGACAAAGCCAGCAGCTTCCACGGACTCTCCCTTGTCAGATGAGACTGCTGCCAACGCACCCCCGCACACCCAACGAGGCGCCTACATCAACTGGTTGGGAGATGGGCATCTCTCGCGCATCCACGGCGCGATGGTGGCCGGCGAGTATGCCTACAAGGCTTGCAAGCTGCTGCACAAGCTCTACTATGAACCTAGTGGCCGCAAGTTGTTTCACCGGAATCGGACATGTAACGAGGGAGATATGGGCTTCCAAAGTTGGGGTGTGCGCGGTGGCTCTGGGAGTCGGCCGCGGTTCGACCGGAGGTGGATAATCCACCTGACCGAGTAACAAAAGTCCATCAGGAGATTTTGCTCCAGAAGGGCTGCCGAGGCGTCCGGCGAATGATCCGCCGGATGCCAGTAGTGCAGTTTGTTACTGAGGGACTTCGCCAAATTTCTGGCTCGGCGTCCGGAACTCAGTAGTACATTGTGTTACTCGGGGACTAAGTCAAAATTCCGACTGCAGGTCCGCGAACAGGTTTTGACCCACATCCATCCCCATCACCAAAGTCAATGATTAACTCATCGAAACAGACCCCAAAGGCGCAAGGGGTGCCGCCACTACGCGTAGGGACATCTGTGCCTCCGGAAAGGCGTTTTGATGGGTCCTTGATGTGTGAAGGTGCCTCGGCGGGCGACGTGGTACGCGGCGCCGAGTGAGCGGCTGGTTTGGGGTGCTGCGCTTCGACTGACGTAGCGGGAGCTACGGTTATTCGAGTTGCACACGGTTTGGTACGTTGGAGAGCTCATGAATAGTCTTACAAATGTTCAAATCATGTCCACGTTCAAAAACTAATGCAACATTTCATTATTCCCTTCGCAAAAGTGACTGTCTCGCACTTGTCTTCAACTACCAGAAACATAGCGTGAGGCGACCAGAAAGCTCGCGCTTAGACTCAGAACCTGCACAAAACATAGCCGTGAACACATAGTAGACCCGTCGGGCCACGTTGAAACTGCCTCCACCCGGGGGCCGTTTTACCGACACCTTTGCCGACATCATTATCGCCAACATCACAAAGATGAGATCCGCTGGTACCATCATCAAATCATCCACTCTTTGCAGGGTTTTGCATGCCCTTACATGCGAGAACCACCCGGAGGAGCTTCCATCGAACGGTGGGTCGATGATGTTATCTCATTCATGGACCCGCGACTTTGTCCATAACAGCATGAAATGGTCTTACCACTGCGGCACCACGGTGGCACAAAAGGTGCCGGCCAACTGGGAGGAGCAAGTGCTTACAATGCATAAGCGCGTCGCTGCGCTAATGGCGTTGAACAATATTGTTCTGGACTTCGTGGTCAATGGAGACCACATCGGCATATCCCTCGTACCCACGAGTAAGTTTAATCATCCTCATGCCTTTGTCAATGCTACACTTCTCCTCATGCAAACTCTAACCGTCAACGCAGACTGTACCTGCACGTGATCGGTTGTACGCCCCCACCGGCTGCAAGGAGGTTGTCATACAAGCGTTGGATGACACGCGCCAAATCACGACGCTTGTGACATCTAGAATGGCGGGTGAGTTCCTGCCACTCCAGCTCATCTACGATGGAAAGACGCAGCGGTGTCATCCGGACAATGCCGACTCCCACATCGCTTGCGAAGATTGCAACCTCCACATCACGCACACGGACAACCACTGGGCGAACCCGCAGACTACATGCGATTGGCTCACACACCTCATCAACTCGTGGTATAAGAGGCAATGTGCATTGAAGAATAAGGAGGTCGGCAAGCAGAAGGTCATCCTCCTCCTGCACGCATGGCGGCCCCACACTTCCCTAGAGCTCCGCGACTTGATCAAGCAAAACTACGGCTACATCCGACTTCTCTTCATCCCGGCAGGCTGCACGTCAAAAGCACAGCAAGCAAATGTCAGCTTGCAACGCCCCCTTAAGGCAGCAATCGAGTGCAGTACAATGAATGGCATGCTAATGAAGTGCGGATCAGTCTAGAAGCAGGGCGACATGGCAAGGTGGATTTGGCTATGGGCCGCATGTGAAATCTTGGAATGTCGTGGGTCTTGTTCGCTTGGCGCTGGCTGCAATGCAACGGTGAGCTTGTGAAGCATGCTTGGATGGGGTGCAACTTTGCGTGCTGCCAGAAAGTCACCTTCGGCGAAGCTGCCGCCAAAGAGGCGGTTGCGGAAGACAATACGTTATTCGCTAGCCAGGTGGTGGCCGAGCCCGAAGACGACATCGCTCCTCTTGGCTCTTAGGCTGCTGCTTTCCTTGGAAGGGGGTCGAGACCCTTGAAATTGTGCTCGAGACAGTCATCTGTCGTTTTTAGCTTTCCATGTCTATGATTGAGTTGTACCCGATGTTGGTGCTATTCTATGTTTTCAAATCCGGTGGTATAGTATTTTTACAAGAATTTGTGGATGGAATGCACCGTACCCTGAAATAATTAAGGGATAATTCACCTAAACCACACACAGTTTTTAAAGGTACACATGGGCGAACAAAAAATATTAGTTTGAACGAATGTGGGTGACAGTACGATATTCCGACGGAAACGTGGGCTGATAATTCCATGGACTTCGTCACGAGATTACTGGTCACACCCAAGGGATATGACGCATTCCTTGTGATCGTCAAAAAGTTTTTTAAAAATGTCTCATTTCATCCCGATGACAACCACCGTCACCGCCGAAGGAATATCACGGCTGTTTCTAAACAACGTTGTGCGGCTACACAGCGTACAAGAACCATCACGAGCGACAGAGACGGTCGATTCACCAACCGTTTCTGGCGCGAACTGACGACTCGCTACGGTAGTAGAATTCAACTTTCAACAACGTTTCATCCTCAAACCAACGGCCAAACCAAGAGAAACAACAAGTCGCTTGAACAACTTCTCCAAAATCTATGCAAACCTCATGGGAAGGATTGGGCATAAAACTCCTGACCGCCGACATCACTCGTAATTTGGTAGATTCCACCACAACGGGTAAAGCCCCATTTGAAGTGATGTATGGCAAGCTTCCCGCCACATGAGCCGGACTACAAAGTTGAAGCAACCTTCCCACGGTCGACGTTCAACGGCGAAACTTCTCCACCATCTGGGAGGAAACACGGCAAATCCTCGCGAAGACACAAGCAACGATGAAACAAGCAGCAGGCTGTCATCGCACTGACTAAGTCTCTACTGCTGACAATGAATTCCTCCTCAGCTCAATCAACATCAACCTCCACGGAGTCGACTATTCAAAGCTCAAACCTCGATGATTGGGAATGTTTCAGATCAAGTGCATGCAAATCCTGGTGGTTGCACGACTCAAACTCCCCGACACTCTACAAGTTCATCCGGTGTTCCACATCAACAGACTCGAACACTACCCATATCCCAGAGAGAACTTCCCCGGCAGGGATGTCCCTCCCCTCTTCCTGTTCAAGAGGATGAAGACATAGAGTACGCCATCGTCGGCATCAACAACGTGGAAAAATGACGGAATACATTGTCAAGTGCCACGGCTATGACGTCGCGCACAACAGCTGGGAACCCTACGTCAACCTCTGAGACATCGATCACCTGACGGACGGCTATCACCACCATCACTAGGCCACATCTGTACGCGCGCCGAGACCTCGCGGCTTAAAGGGGGGGAAGTGTTACCTACTAGACGTACACAAGTCTCTAAACTGTCCAAGTGGGCATTTATGTTATTACACATACAGCCCATCGCATCGCGAGACCGCGACATTCACTCTGACGGTTGAGGGCAAACCGGCCAACTGCCCTTGCCACCTGTGAATATTTTTGAACCTTCCAAGAACTTCGACCACTCTTGCGAATCTGTGACATAAGTGTCACGACCTTTCGGTCAACTTCTCGACACATCGAGACAAATATGCATTCATCAAGATGCACCTCGCATCTTCACCGTCGATTCTCGAAGGCCCCCGACTTCTCCGCGGACCTTCTTGAATCCGACCACTCACAAGGCAACTCCACATGCGTCGCTCAATAATTGACCTAAGGACCCCGACTATACCTCATTCGTTTTTCGACACTCGTATACATGTTTTCAGTTTTTTTGTCACGTGTCATCGAAGTACACTAACCGCTAATTATAAATTTCTCAAGTGTCCCAAATTCTAAACTATTTTTTGCCTCGCAACTTCTTGAGAAGAGTCTAGGAAGCTTCTTAGCACGCTTGCCACTAACTGAGCGTCAGCGGTCAGTCAGCCCGCGGCGTCAACACAGGTCGGACGCGGAACGGCAAGGGTTTGGCTAGACGACACGACACAGTGTCAAACATGCTTCTATTAATAAACACATGCACAAAGAGATAACAAATGACAAGTCTGCCGGGGGGAACGACGGGTGTCGCACGCGGAAGTGCAAGGTCCATCCTAAAACCGGCCCAAAAACACTGTTTTGGTTGTAACTCTGCGCAGACAAATCAGAACGCTACACCGTCTGAACCTAGAGATGCAAAACCTCGAGCCAGACGCTACGAATGGTCACACGCATAAGTCTGGCAGCGATCAGTGGACAGACAATGCAAAACATGCAAATCAGGCTCAAGAGCCAGTCCACCGAGAAAAACTAGCGTCTCCAAAAACAACCACAAAAGCACCCCAACAAGCACCAAGGGCGTCATGGCAGCTCTTTGGCAGCTGCTGGTGGATGGAGCCACCACTCGTTGGTGCTCCGGCGCTAGCTGCGTCCACATCAAGGATATGCTGCAGAAAAACTACAGGAGGTCCGAGACAGCATCCAGGACGTTGGGGCAGTCGTCGGTCAGCTGTGAGTGGGTGGTCCACCACCTGCCGACACGGCGATGCCTCCAAGGTCTGCATCGGGGACCATGTCTTCATGCTCTTGTGTACCGTTGCTCTTCTGGCCGTCGCTCGTGACAGGTGGAAGCCACACAACCAACACTCCGCCTCGCTGACACAAATGTCAACGTAACGATGTCTGAGCGAAGGCAAGAAAGGATGGCTCAAGCGACTAATCATAGCGAGCACTGATCAAGCATACCACATCGGAGGGTCCCCTTGTGACAATTGTGCATCCAACCACGTGCCCGGGTCTCGACCATGCAAGAAATCAATCACACACCTATGTGTCAAACATCATACAAGAGAGAGAGAGAGAGAGAGAGAGAGAGAGAGAGAGAGAGACAACACAGGGTCTCCTCGTGACTGCGGAAAATGTCTTCACGTGTCCGGGTCTCCACCACATCATGCATGGATCATACATAACACATGTACGCAATGGGTCTCCACGTCATACCGATAGAGCTCACCAGGTGCGCGAGTCTCAACCAGAAAAACTTTGAATCGATTATACATCATTCCACACCCCAAGTAACTTTGTTGTCCTCAAAAGGGTGTCAGGCCAAAGCCCACACATTAACACTCCCCCTGGGCTGTAGAGGCTGAAAACACGAGCAAAGCTGGTGGCTGGATCCAACACAATTCGTGACGAGGGAACACAGCTCCCCCATGGCCACATACCCCTACACAGCAATGGTAAGGATAACGATGATGCTGGTGAGATGTGCTCGCACAGAGCCTCACCCCGGAGCGGTGTCGACGCTGTCGTCGTCGTCGCTATCGTCGTTTGCTGATGTGACTGGTGTAACGCTAAGGGCCTCCTCCAAAACAAGTGCCTGCTGTATGGCCTCAAACTACTGAGTTGTATATCACCGCGCGACCTCCGCAGTGTCGATGCACGTGTGGAGCTCGACAAGCTCTGACGCGACAGCCGACCGGTTGGCTGCATCTGCGGCATGTAGACAGTCAGTCGCGAAAAGAACCTAACGGTGGACCTCGATCGTGTACGCATTGGCACAAGCCATAGCCTTCTGCAGCCTCGCAATCTCACCCCATAGGAAGGAATGGAGTTGCACCTGCTCGTTGCACAAGTCGACATCCTCTACGTCAGTCGTCGACTCAAGTACCGTCGAGCCACGAGGTGTTGGTAGAGTAGGGGCGCAAGACAATGAGTCGCCACGTAAGTCGTATGGGACTGTAGGAACGAGTGCTACGAAGGCACCTACTGCTCGTGACACACCTGTCGCTTGGCCGTCAGCTGATGGCCGAACGTCGGCATGTGTAGGTATAGTTGCATCCGCAGCGACGTCGTGGTCATCAAAGGTGTGGTGAGTGCCATGGTGCTCCTTGTGACCCCTGGTGCGCAGCCCATCATCCACCTTCTGTTGGAGATCCGCCTGTCTTAGACGTGCATCTTATACAGACCACCCAGTTGACTTGAGACGCTTGTGTACATCCTCCACACACTCCTCGATAGCCCGTCATGCTGGAACATCCATGGTGTAACGACGGTTGCTAGCCTCCCGAAGCTCGACCATGAGACTCTGCACGTGCACCTCCGCTCGAGCCACCACTGCCTCCTGCTCGTTGACCGCGGAGCGTAGGCGCTCGAGTACAGGAACTGTAGCTCGGACGAGAGTAGTAGTGTCCTCGATAGGAACTGCTATGGTGTTAGTGACATCGGTCAGAGCAGCGAGGAGACGGAGGTCCGCAGCTCGCTCTACATCCTCCATGTCGTACACGCAGACGTCCCTTGTCACCAAGGGGTCATGTCGTACTCGTTTTGTGGCTACTACAAATACAGCAGCGCGCTGGGTCCCTACGTCTGTCATCGACTCCATGTCTAACCAATCCCTGACGGACGACAGATCCTCATAGAGAAAGTCTGCCGTGTCCTGGCGATCCATCACCTGCTCTTGCTGCCCAGCATTGTCAGTCAAAACCACCTGGCCATCTGCTGTGGGCCAAGCATCAGCATCTCTATCACCTACTAATGCGGGAGCTCGCACATTGTTAGGCGCACCTCCTGCATCGGCCGTCGTCATGTCATCCACAAAGGTATCAATGGACACCATCTTCATTATGACTCTGACTTAGCATCGGATCAATCCTCCTCTGACAAAGAGTCTCAATCACGACAAACGTCTCTCTCCGCCGAATTCTCCGCTAACTGAGTCTCCTGTCTAGCATCATCCGCCACATTCATCCTGCACTGTACAGGAGGTACTTCAAGTTGCCTTCGGTGCCGCTCATTCTGCACCGGTTACCGTCATCAATAAACTGTTGTGGCCTCAAGCCACCTTCGTTGCTGCTACTGCTGCTATGACTCTCGCGGCGACTGCTGCTACAACGCTTCCTGTCGTCACTCTACGGTAGTGGCCTCAAGTCACATTAGAAAACAAAACACAAAACTCACCTTTTTCTGTGTTCACCGACGCTATGCGTAAGTGAGATACCCCTTCCAAGGCCTTACTCGAATGCCCCACTCGAGGACCCCCCTGTTCTCCTTCCCTTTTTTGTGTGTTTTTGTTTCTATGATGGTGCCACCTCCTCGGGTGCCCCCTTTGGTGTTTTTTGGGGTTTCCCACTCAAGGGCCCCCCACTCTATCCCAAAGGGGGGAGTGTTGGTGTGTGTGGCTTCCACCCATCATGAGCGACGGCCAAGAGAGCACCATTACAGGAAAGCAGGACGACATGGTCCCCGATGCGGACCTCAGAGGTAGCGGCGCGTCGGCGGGTGGTGGGCCACCCACTCGGAGCTTACCGATGACTGGCCTAGCATCGTGGATGCTGTCTTGGACCTCTTGCAGTTTTTCTCCAGCCCTTCTGTACCTGCACATACCAAAGTCCGGCCAGGAGCTGATGGCCGAGCAAAAGGTGTGTCACGAGTAGCAGGTGCCTTCGTAGTAGATATTCCTACAACCCCATATGATTTACGTCGCGACTCATTGTCTTGCGCCCCCGCTCTACCAGCACCTTGTGGCCTGACGGTTCTTGAGTCTACGACAGACGTAGAGGATGGCGACTTGTGCGACGAGCAAGCACAGCTCCACTCCTTCGTACAGGGTGACACCGCAAGGCTGTAGGAGGCTCTACCTCATGGCGACGCGTACACGATCAAGGTCAACCGTCAGGTTCGTTCCGCGACTAACCGTCTACATGCCGCACATGTTGCCAGCTGGTTGGTTGCCGCGTCAGAGCTTCTCGAGCTCCACACGCGCCTTGACTCTGCGCAGGACGCCAGACGATATGTAGCTTAGCAGTTTCAGGCCATACAGCAGGCGATTGTTTTGGAGGAGGCCCTTAGCGATGCACTAGTCACATCAGCAGACAACGATAGCGACGTCGATGTCAGCGACGACACCGCTACGGGGTGAGGCTCTGTGCGAGCACATCCCACCAGCATCGTTGTCACCCTTGCTATTGCTGTGCAAGGGTATGTGGCCGTGGGGGAGTCATGCTCCCATCTCACGGATTGTGCTGGACGCAACCATCAGCTTTGCTCGTGCTTTCAGCCTCTGCAGCCCAGGTGGAGTGTTGGTGTGTGGGCTTTGGCCTGACACCGTTTTGAGGACAGCGAGATAGCTTAGAGTGTGGCACGATGTATAATCCACGCAAAGTTATGCTGGTCCATACCCACGCACCTGGTGAGCTTTACGTATGGGACGTGGAGACCCACTGCTTACATGTGTTATATATGAACCATGCATGATGTGGTCGAGACCAGGACACCTGAAGACTTTCTTTTTCGATCTGGCTCCACTCTTGCTTTGAGCTCGCCGAGCGAGCTCGCCTCCTGGGCGAGGTCGATTGTAGCGCGAAGCTTTGGGGCAGCTTCGCGTTGCGGGGCAGCTTCGCGCTGCTAGTGAGTGGCACCGGTAGTTGTAGCCGCTACAGCTGCCTCAGTTGCACGCGTTGTTGTTGTTGTTACTGTACCGCACGTGTGCAGCTGCGGCGGCATGCTGCACCTGCTCACCGCCGCCGCCGCTGCTGTATTTGCTATCGCTGCGCCTACTGCTCGCTACCATTGTTATTGTAGCTCCTTGCCATTGCTGCTACTGCTCCTACTGCTCTTTGTCGCCTGTTGCTACGGTTCGCAGCCGCCTGCTGATGCTACCGCTCGCTATTGTTGTTTTTTATTGTTGCCGCCTGCTACAGCTGTCGCTCAGCTGATCGCTGCGCTGTTGTTGTTGCGGCTACTGCTCGCCGCCACAGCTACAAGGTGTTGGTGCTGCTACGTGCCACCACTGCTCGCAGCCACCGCTGCCGCAAGTTACTGGTTTTCCTTGCCGTCGCTCATGACATGTGGAAGCCACACACACCAACACTTCTACCTGTTCACCATCTACGCTCCGTTTGGTGTAACACGGGGCATGTCTTCTTGGCGAAACATGTGCAGAAATGATTTAAATTCCCCGCCGTTTCCAGAGAGGGCATAATACCCATAATACCCATAAACGGAGGGGGTAAGGAACGCCCTACCCGACCACTTAAAAAATAGGTCTACCCTACCCACTCGCTTCACCATGCTCGATTAGCGGCATGCGCTGCTGATCGAGCATCGCGAGGTGAGGCATGTCGACCCCCCCTTGCGATTCTCGCTCCCACACGAGAATTGCGATCGAGCAATGAGCTCTTTGGTTTTTTTTCTCGACACGCAAACCTCCCAGTTTGATCTAGGGTTTTGTATGTTTTACGCGGGCCGCAAACTAGGGGGTCTGCGTGTTGAAAAAAAAAAAATAGCTCATCGCTCGATCGCGATCAAGCGAAACCGTCCGTTTTCGAGTTCGAGCGGATACGCCTTTTTTTTTTCCTTTTTCTAAATCGCAAACCGTGAAGATTTTCCATTCAAACCGTAGTCAAATCCTACCATAAAGTACATTATGGGTTTAGGGTTTTATTTTTGTGCGGGCTCCTGCTGGGCCTCGCGGTAGCGGGGCCCAGCAGGTTCCCTTTCAACGCATGGGGAGTCACGGACCCCCCATGCGAACCATAGGCAAACCCCCCCCCATGAACATTCACAAACCCCTCATTCGAGGGGTTTGTGAATGTTCGTGGGGGGTTTGTGAGTGTTCGAAGTGAATGATGACGTGAGCATGTCGACGCTGCATCGCATGTAGCGTCGACATGCTGCGTTTTCTCGCTGTCTGTGGGTAGAATGTGAATGTTCTCAGGTTCGTGGGCAGGGGAGTCTTATTCTTCCGAACGCGGGGTAGGGCATACACACAATCGATTTCTGTGGGTCATCCCCACGTGTATCCTTCCATCGATAAAGCATGTGCTTTTTTCTTTGCAGATGCAACAATCGCATAGCCCAAGGCGGCATTCCAGTTGTTGAACGGTCAAATGAACCCATCAAGGATGGAACCTCCGCCGCCGAACACGCCGCCGCCGAATCAGACCCAAGCTGAGCTGATCAAGAAGTCACCAAGGTAGCAGCTTCCGGAAGGGAGCCCGGTGGGAGGGATTTTCTGCCTGGACCGTCTTAAAAACCCAAAAAAAGAAAGGGTCAAATGAAAGCGGGAAACTGGGTTTGTTTTTATCTATCAGTGTGCGCTGATTGACCGATCATGCTGGCCACGACATCGCACACTTGAGACCGTCAGATGAATTTTCGTACTTCCTTCGCTTTTTGTAAAGGCCCATCTTATGGCCTGTGACCCTTGCGAAATGCTGACCTGGTTGGGGCTACGTAGGGTGTGTTCGGATGGCCTCGCATGGGCGAGCGATCACGCGCCCCTGCGTTTGGACCGAAAGTGGACAATAAACGCCGCCCACCCACGTCAGCCACCGCGGTCGCAGACACTGTCGCACATAGCGATCACCTACATTACGCGACCGTGGTTCATTTTTTCACCCGATGTCGAAGCAGCTGCCCGCAGCAATGGACACGCCCTCAACACTTGTTCAAATGCTTCCATTCGTCTATTATCCGGACGGCGAGGAGCTTCCACAGCTATCGCCGCGTGAAATATCTGCTACGTGGCGGCCAGCAGAAGACAAAAATGGCGAGTGGCCGCCGACACCTGTTTCAGTGGACACAAGTCCACCAACTTCTGACACACGTCCACGTCCTCGGAATGAAGCCAAAGTACAGAATCTCGTGAATGCAATGGAACAAATCTGTCATTCGCATATGGTTCACCTTGTGACCGTGCATTTTGTAGTCGCGCACCCAGTGCAAACCGGATTTCTCCTTCTCCGTGGCAATACAGTGAGCAATTCACGTTAATACAATCCGAAAAGGTTTTTATTCCGCATTCACATAATCGGATGCATGACTAGCGTCCGATTATTTCCTCTATTACTACAAAAATTCTTCCAATAGTCCGGTTGCGCATCCGTCGCTCGACAGGGTGGTGGTGGCAGCCTCAACGGAAACCAGTCGCGTCATTTGCAAAATCGTCCCAACATCTTTCGCTACACAACGTGGCAACCTCTGTGTCCTCCCCCACACCAACCGCAGCAAGGTCCCACAGAAAATGGTCACCTCCCTTGTGTCCAAGGGAAAGCGGTTTGCAGCATGGTGGTTAGCGATGTTACAGCACATCCTTCCCATTTTAGCACTACACTTCCATAAGCGCATAGTGCGTTGTCAACGTGAATGAGATCATGAGTGGATCCAAATCCTTCTCACAGGAAGTGAGACCCAATTCAAGGAGGTTGCAAGAATGCAGCGTTCAGCATTCAACGACCTCTGTGCACTTCTCCAGTCAAGGAACCTTCTTGCCTGCACTCCAAAGGGGCTTACGGTACCTGAACAAGTCCTCATTTTCCTCTCCATCATCGCACATGCCGACACAAATCGAGCTGTTACACGCACCTTCCAGCATAGTGGAGCAACAATTCACCGCATCTTCTATCTAGTCCTCAAGGCTATTATGAAAATCCGGAAGCTCTACATCCGCTTGCCCTCGGTACGTGAGGGTGAAATATGGGCTGAGAGAGACCCTCAACGGCGATGCATTTCGTGGTTGCCTCGGTGCAATCGACGGCACTCACATCGAAGCAGTCATCCCAGAAGCAGAACAAGGCAGATTCAGGGATCGAAAGACAACTGTCTCTCAAAATGTCTTGGCAGCAGTCGGCCTCGATGGAAGATTCGTGTTTGTCCTTCCAGGATGGGAAGGATCTGCACACGACTCGAAGATTTGGTGGGACATTGTTGGCAAGGGCTTGACGATTCCAGTCGGCTGTTACTACCTTGTCGATTCTGGGTACCCGTTGACCTATGGTCTACTTCCACCATATAGAAACACCCGGTACCACTTGAAGGAGTGGAAGCGGGGTGAACGGCGGCCACAAAACCCCCAAGAGCTCTTCAATAGAAGGCATTCAGGGAAGAGGAGCATCGTTGAGCGGGCCTTTGGATGTTTGAAGGGGAAATTCAAGATCTTGAAGAAGATGGAGCGCTTTCCGTTCAAGGTGCAGCGTGACATTGTGATCGCTTGTGCAGTCTTGTACAACTTTATGATGGAGCACGACGGGTTGTACTTGGGGCCAGGAGAATGTGTAGATGTAATGGACATAGT
>SZWC01009137.1:77100-91386 GCA_023375785.1 Penium margaritaceum
GGCTAGGGCTGAGTCTGCCAAGGCATCACGAGCTTTGGACGGACTCCCCTGCCAAAAACACGTCACTGCCCTTTGTAGTTGCTGTCCCCGAATCTCTGTCTCCGAGTATTGTAGTCGTCGTGGTGGGGACGGGCACCATGCTTCCCACGCATGGACCACTGCCTCCTGCCACAACTCCTCCCACTCCCCAGCCGGAAACCTCGTGGCTAGGCCTCTAACCCAATTTGCGTCAGACTCCCGTCGGTGCGTACGACGTACCCTCAGGGTGAGGCTACGCATCGCCTGGAGGAGGAGGGGTCCCACAGTCTCCTCTAGCCGCCTTGCGTATCGGAGTTAGGGCACTCCCATCGCCGCCCGCATCGTATCCACAATTCCAATAGGGATCCGTGAGAGCATGTGCGGGGGAAGCATGTCTGGCGCATACAGACGCCCCCATTCCGCCCCCTCTGCCCAACGCCATAGTCATTCCGACCTCTCTCCCTCCCTCTCCACAACCACCTGTTGCTCTCCCCCCCTCCCTGCCTACATGTTGCGATTGCTGCCCCTGTGTGCTCTGGTGTTGCTAACAAGCTGGTTGTTGCTGCTGAGATTACTGGGCTTGCTGCTGCTGCTGCTCTCGTGTCTGATGACGTCTCTACTGAACCTGCTGTTGATGTTGGGTCTGCTACTGCTGCCGCCGGGCCTGCTGTTGCTTGGGGTGCAAATCCTGTGGATCCTGCACTTTTGTCCCTCCTTGTGGGCGTCGTGCTAGTGAATCCCACCCTTGTGGTGGTCCAGCCCGACCTGGTACATCCTACAATTGCTGATGTGAGGCCTGCTGCTGTGAAGGCTCTCCCCATTGTTGGCCCGTTGGCTATCGCCGCTATCGCTGGATGGCCTCCTGCTGATTGTGTCGACACTCGTCCTCTCATTGTTCCTTTACCGCCACTGCCGCACCCCCACTACAAACTCAGGGCCCGAGATGGACCCTACGTCGTGATCGGCCCTCGCTCTTGTGTGTCGAATGATCCTGGGCCGCCACACCCTGTGTACTCCATGCTGTCAACGTGGTACCCCCCCGCCTCTGTGGAGGTCCCCCGCTAGCATGTAAGGGAGGTAACGCCAAAAGGGGTTGTCCTAGGAACTGCGAATGTAGTCCCCCATTGGAATCCTCCGCCCCCCACCCTCTTGATGCTCCTGTTCCAATGGCACCCTGGCACCCTCGTCTCCCGTACCTGACCTAGCCTGGCCCACACGTGGTACGACCACCTCACGGACACGAGCTGGTCAGGGAGTCGGATGTCTGTCACCTCCTCTCCCCCTCATGCCACCCCCAGACGTCGTCTGAGGTGTCTGACGCAAGGGGTACGTGCTCGCTCTCGTGGCACTCATCGTGCCGTACTCCTCATCTGTCGTCTAGGGAAACCAATGGTGGAGGAACTCCTCCACCACAATGCGTATCTGCTCCTCCTATCTTGGACGGGCCTCCCACCGTGCTTCGGGGGCTGGTGAGGGTGCCGCGCTGGGGACCGGTGTGCCACCTGTCCTCCCCTCAGCCTTAGCCGGGTCCCTAACTCCCATCTTGCGCTCTTGGGATACCTCATCCCAACCCCTGCCACACTGAGCCTCCTGTGGGAGACAGTCTTGCTTGCGCCAACCCACATCATACCGCTGGCGTCGGAGGCTTCGAGCCTCATGCCGTAATTGCCTCGCCTGACATCTTTGTCGCCACTCCGCCTGCCACCCCGCCATCCCATGTACCTACTCCTGACGCCCGACGCTCAGCCAGCCACGCCTCCCGCTCTGCCGCCTCCGCCGCACTCGCCGCACAACTCCTAATCAGGCGGACGCTTGACACCTCCTCCACCTGTACCTCTCGAATCGGGTCCACCTGCTGCTGCTGAATCCCTCGTACAGCAGACTGAAAGCACCACCTACGATGGCCGCGGTACAAGCGGGAGCGTCGAGAGTGCTGCGAATGTCCCTTCAATCTCATCCCATACAAGGACACCGCCAAGGAGGCCCTCAGTCAAAGATCGCCTCAACTCTTGTCGGCTCACGTGCCTGTGGAGTCTTGAGAGTCGCACCCTCTACCTCTGTCCCTGCTCTCTCATCACCATCGACAGCTATCCGGGATCATACCATGCCGTCTGGTGCCTTGGAGACACCCGCTCCATCCTCCCTCATGACCCCAACTGTTAGTCTGCCCTCTATCGCACCCTCCTCATCCGGGCTATCCTTTGGAACACTCGTCCCCGGGTCAACCTGTCACCACGCTTGCTGGATACATCGCACCTTCGTCCGGGCATGGCGGAAGAGGAGGATGGATGGACGAGGTCTCTAGTCGGTGGACTCCTTGCTCACTGCATCTGGATTCGGGCCTGCAGCTATACGGCTCTCCTCCTCGACCTCTCCCTCCTCTCTCTCCTCCCCCTTGTCCTCCTTAACCTCATCCGTAGGTGGGGACCCCGTCCCTCGTTGTCGTGGGTCATCGTCCTCCCCCCCTATGCCGCCAGACCCACCGCGACCCGGGGGGCCCTTACTCGGCTCCTCCCCTAGTTTGTCGTCAGTTTACGATCCTCCTAGCACTTGTCCTGCGTCCTTCTGAGCCTGACCTGCTTGCCTCTTCTAACCTGTCCTGGGACCCCCCTAGGCTAGTACCCTCACTCCCGGTGGGGGCTCCCTCCATCGTCGATATCTGTGGCCAAAGGGCAGATGACACGGCTGCGACCATGAATGCACGCTCTCGCTGACGCTGGTGGCATCACCACCGCTGGGATGCCCCATTATGCCGGCGGGTCCCTCGTGCTCCAGAAAGTCCCCCTGTGCTAGTATTTGAGGCAGCTTGCGGACCGTGGCCAATGACGCCCCCACTACTCACCTACACCATCTCGATCTCCATCATTGGGTCCATCGCTTCTTGCGCCTGGTCCCCCTGAGACTCCTGACCCTCGGCCCCCCCGTGTCCAAGGTTGGGGCGACTCCCCACCACAATTGCCCTCACGTCTCCTCCAGCTCGAGCGACCTCCCCAGAGCCGCCCCCCGATGCGACCTCCCTCATCCCCTCTACATCCTCTTGCGGGGTCATCTTTATCTCACCTTGCGCTCGAGGGGGAGGCGCATCTTTCACCACCCTCCCGGACTCACGTAGGGAAAGGTCCACCGCCAGGGTCGCCTACTATACTGCGATTAAACCGGTTTGGGACACTAGGTTCACAACCTACTGCTGCCGACCATGAATGGCCCCCTACTAGAGCGCTCGCTCATGTCCTTAGAACAGCTGACTGATCTCTCCAGTGAGGTCCTCCATCCGTGGGTCAAATGCTTGGCATGGTGCTCTATAGACCGCGATCTCATGACGAAGAGCCTTTGTCTCGCAACAGGTCTATAAGAGGATCATCGCCACCTCCTTCCACTGGGCATGGAGGTGTGTAAGGTATCGTCCTATCTACTCGTCATACGGCAAGAGTAATCCCTGCAGATGCTCCCTCGCGTCCTCCTATACTGCCGCAAACGTTGTCTGAACCGTCACAACCTAGCCAGGGAGTCATCTGGTCCTCGTTGCTCCGATCCCCTCTCTGCCCTCTATCCCGTGCTCTCCCCTGTACCCAAACTCTCCATCCACTGGTTCGATGCCGCCTCCGTCGTCCCACTACCCACTTGAGGGCCGGTCGGTTGCATGCCCATAATGAACGTTTCTGCCATCTCCGGTCTCACACGGGGCCTCTCCTGTACTTGAGGGCCGGTCGGTGCCTCCTCGTCTGGCAAGAAGAAGAAGAGGGGCAAGAAGGGCAAAGGGCTTCATCAGCAGACTAGTGGATTAGGAAACGCCAGCCTCATCTGCCACAACTATGGCCAGTCAGGACATGGTTGGTACACGTATCCACTCCTTCCTGACGAGGCTTGTGTCATCACCACCATGTGTGCCAGCGCGAGCGCCGCCTTGCCACCAATGCCGTGACCGTCGCTACTCCTGCAGCATCTGCGCCGCCCATGACGGCCCCACCGCAGCTTCCTCCACACCCACAACCGGTGCCTTCCTTTCCCTTCCTGGACTCCAACGTTGTTACACCGTAGTCGGTCTACTCTGTCGGACCCTCTGCCCGCGAACGCCAGCTGGAGCAGTTCATCGCCTTCTAGCTCGGCCTTCCTTGCCCTCCTCCCTAGGGAAGTGCGAGTTGCGTTGTCGCTAGTTCCTCCCCACCCTGCATGACAGATTCGGTGCTGCGATCATGTCCTGTATCTCCCTCAGTCCCGTTCACTACCGTGCCCTGTCCTCATGCTCCTCTTCCTGACAATGTCGCTTGGCTAGACGACTGGCACTCCCGGTTTGCACCTCCGTCCACTTTGTCAGCGTCGCTCACCCATTGCCATGTGATTGTCAGTGACCCGGCCACACCGGTCTAGGATTCGTCAGAGACCTGGATCATCGACTTCGTGGCCACGCATCACATGACGGCCTTGCGTTAGGCTTTCAGTGTTCTTGGTCCCGTCACCAATGTCACCAGGGTTCGGACGGGATCTGGTCAGGTGCTGCCCGTTCGTGGTGTCGGCGTCGTTTGTTTCCGTGGTCCAGCTAGTGATGTCTTCTTGACTGATGTTCTCTTCGTCCCTAGAATTGAGCTCAGCCTTATGTTTTTCACCGCCCTTGATTGCATGAGCATGGATGCTTTGCATTCACATGGTGTGGGCACTGTGCCGTTGCGTCTGTCCGGTCGCATCGTTCTGCATGCCACCGCCCATGACAACTTGTGGCACGTACCACGCCTATCCGCTCCTACCCCTGTCTCCTCCTCGTAGAAAGATACTGGCCACGTGTTCGTTACGAGCACCCTGTCTCTGCAGCACACACGTCTCCTACATCGTCGCCTTTGTCACGTCCACTCTACTGCTGTTGACAGCATGCTTTGCACATAGCCAGCCACGCGCCTTGACTCAGCCTCCTTTCCTCTGCCGTGTCCGACCGAGTGCATTGATTGTGCTCAAGGAAAGATGTACCGTTCCACCTCCCCCTTGTCTACCTCTTGAGCTTCCGCCTTGCTCAACCTGGTTCACTCTGATGTCATGGGTCCCCTCCTGACGGAGTCCGTCGGCGAGCACGGTCGTTACGTCCGGACGCTTACGGATGACTCTTCTCGCTATCGCTGGGTCTTCTGCCTTCGGCAGAAGAGCGATATCGCTCCCACCATTTGGGACTTGCTTGTCCGTGCTGAATGCGAGTGTGGTCGCTCTCTCTGGCGCTTCCGCTCTGATCGCGGGGGTGAGTTCCTAGGGGAGACCACACTCTTCCTCGCCTGCCGTGGTGTTCATCATGAGACGACGGCGCCTTACACACCAACTCAGAACGACGTCTCTAAGCAATGGAACCATACCATGGCTGACGCCGTCCGTACCATGCGGGTCGAATCCGGCATCTCTGACGACTTCTACTTCGAGGCTATGACCTACATGACGTGGGTCTGGAACCGGATTCTCCACGGACCCATTCCTTGTCAGTCCACCCCATACCAGCACTGATGTGGAGAACGCGCCGACTTGCGCCCGGCCCGTGTCTGGCGGTGTGTTGTCATTGTGTGGTTGCCTGTGTCGCACTAGGGTGGCAAGCTCGAGCCTCGCGGTTGTCCGTGTACCTTCCTTGGCGTCTCGCACCAGTCGAAAGCATGGCGCTTTTGGGATCCCATCCGCCACTGCATCGTCGAGTCCCACGATACCCTCTTCTTTGAGGACCTGTTTCCCCGCGACCTCGTTCGCTCCGACGCGTCGATTTTCCTCCCGTCGCTTTGGGGAGTGGTGGGTCCGTCCTTTGTCCTACAGCGTCCGAGCATTCCATCGTCTGCGCCCTCAGGTACGTCTTCGTCGGCTATCCCATCTGCGTCTGACAGCCCCTCAGGGCCGGCTGCCCCGTCTGTGTCTGCTAGCCCCTCAAGGCCGGCTGCCCCGTCCGTGTTTGCCAGGCCCTCAGGGCTGGCTACCTCGTGTGCGTCTGACAGACCCTCACGGCCGGCTGCCCCGCCCGTGTCCGCCAGCCCCTGAGGGCCGGCTACCTCATCCGCGTCCGACAACCCCTCAGGGTCGGCCGCCCTGTCCGTGTCCGCCAGCCCCTTGGGGCCGGCTTCCTCGTCCGTGTCCGCTAGCCCCTCAGGGCCGGCTGCCCCGTCTGTGTCCACGAGCCCCTCAGGGCCGGCTGCCCCGTCTGTGTCCGCTAGCCCCTCAAGGCTGGCTACCTCGTCCGCGTCCAACTGCCCCTCACTGCCGGCCGCCCCGTCCGTGTCTGCCAGCCCCTCAGAGCCGGGTGCCCCGTCCGTGTCCGCCAGCCCCTTAGGGCTGGCTACCTCGTTCGCGTCCGACAGCCCCTCACGGCCGGCCGCCAAGTCCGTGTCTGTCAGGTCCTCAGGACCGGCTGCCCCGTCCGTACCGGTGCATTATACACGTGGTCCAGGCGGGAGCTTCAGACCCATGCCGACAGTGAGCACTCAGGCCGCCTCCTCACGTCCTTTTACTCCACGACCCCCTGGCATCCCACGAGGCTCTTCACCTCATGTCAGTTCCACTCCCACAGTCGTGAGTGGGGATCCCGGCACCAAGGCACTCGGCTTGGCCACACTGTCAGTCATCGTCAACCTACATCCAGGGTCAGCTCTAGACTATGCCTTGCTCCATCAGGAGCACTGTTATGCGGTTGCTGCCACACTCACGCGAATGCCACCAGGGGCGCGGGGTGCACACGCCCTCACTGTCCGCCCCATAGAGCGACCAGCGGACCCAGCCACCCTACGTGAGGCTCGGGCGTCTCCCGAGGCCGCTCACCGGGAGGCTGCATGCGCCGACGAGCTTGCTGCCAACATCACGTCTATGAGCTCATTGACCTCTCCCCAAGCCGTAAGGCCGTCAGCGCCAAATGGGTTCTCCGGCGAATGTGGAAGCCGGACGGGTCCCTGGACAAGTACAAGGCACGTCTCATAGCCAAGAGACTTCCTCATGTCCCTGGGATTGACTATGACCAGATCTTCGCCCTTGTCGGTCGGTTCTCCACTAGCCGAGCGTTGTTCAGCCTGGTTTCCCAACACCGGTGGGAACTGCATCAGATGGATGTGAGCAACACCTTCCTCCATGGCTCGCTGGAGGGTGAGGAGCTCTACATGGTGCAACCTCCAGGCTTCGACAATGGCTCCAGTAAGGTCTTGAAGCTGTGGAAGGCCCTCTATGGCTTGAAGCAGTCACCTCGCTGCTGGAACCAGGAGATCAGTCGTACGCTTCTTGGCGCCGGCCTCCTTCACAGCTCTACTGACCCCGTGCTATTCATCAGTCCGCAAGGTTAGACTCTAGTCGTTGTCCTGGTCTACATCGACGACCTGCTCATTGCGTCGCCAGATGCAGCTGCCATCAGCGGGTCAAGGACTTACTGCAAGCAGCTTACCAGATGAAGGACCTCTGGCCAGCACGAGTTTTTTTGGGCATGGAGCTCGAGCATGATTGCTCCGTGGGCATCCTTCATGTCCATCAAGCCACCTACGTCCAGACCTTGTCCAAGCGTTTCGCTGAGGACCTGTCCCTTGTGCCGAGAGCATCCTCACCCATGTCGCCCGATGGTGAAGCGATGCTCAAGAGCTCTCATCCAGCCGTGGTAGGGGAGCCACTAGATGTGACCACGTATTTGCAAGACATCAAGTCACTGATGTTCCTGGCGACGACGACGCATCCGGACATCGCGTTCGCCGTCAACCTCCTTGCACAGTTCTCTCAAGAGCCGCGCCACCTCCACGTTGAGGCCGCGATCCGAGTGATGCGCTATGTCGTGTCTACCCCACGGTCATGTTTCGTCGATAGCCATCCGTTGTGGCGACGGGATACACCGACATTGACTGGGCTGGCAGTCCGGATGGCAAGAGTCGTACTGGCCGGATCTTCCTTGTTGGTGGAACGGCTGTGTCTTGGCGCAACGGCAAGCAAGGCTGCATTGCGCGTAGCACTACTGAGGCTGAGTTTGTGGCCCTTGGATCTGGTGCGTGTGAGAGCGTGAGGTTGCGCCACCTGTTGTCCAAGTTGCGTCAGTCAGTCCCGTCTGCCACGTTGCACTGTGACAATGAGAGTGCTATGGCCATTGCTGACAATGACGACGTGCACCACACTGGCACAAAGAACATCAATATCGAGTATCACTATGTGCGTTCCTTGTTGCATGACGGCAACATCAGCATCGTGTGGGTTGAGACAGCACGGGAGTTGGCTAATTTCTTGACCAAGGCACTAAAATGTGACTCGTTCAAGAAGGCTATGAGTGCATTTAGTGTGCGTCCGTGAGGCTCTCCCTCTCCCTGTCCTCTTGGTCTCTGTACTCTCTGCCCGTCCATGTCCACTACGCCCGTGAGTCATGGGGGGTGTTGGTTTGTATCTCACATCTCTCACGTGTACTCTGTTTTGTCCTCCTGGCTTGTGCACATCGGTATGCAAATGACTGACGGCGAGACCCGACGCTGATGGAGTGTCATCCGTTGGAGCCGACGCACGCCGAGACCTACACGCGGTTCACTGGAGCCTCCTCCCTCCTTCGTGCTCAACTCCATCGGCAGGCCTCCTCGGCGGTCGTGCCGCCGGCAGGCACTATCACTGCATATGCTTCCTGCATGTGTCCAGCATCGTGTTTGACTGCATTGTTGTGTTCGCAGCGCTATGTCATACCCTGGGTCCAAGTCTCATGATTTTCTGGCACTGTTGCTCCCAGGGGTTAGCGTAGACGCTGCCTGGGTTTAAGTAGCCAGAACTCCTCACTACTATTTTTCTAGCCGATTCTGACCGCACGACTGCGTTTACAACGTGCGTATTATGGTATGGTCCAGTTTTTAGGCAAAACGGACGACGCCCGGGTTTGGGCTGTCCGTCGTCTGGCAAGGCTCACCGAGAATACCTGCCAGCCTGAAAATAGGGCAATTTTCTGATAGGTTGGTGAACTGAGTAATAAGCTCTACAGAGCGTAGAAGCTTCCTAGCAGCACGGCCGCTGACCGGGCGCCAGTGCCTGGTCAGATGGTGACGACAGTCACAGGTCGTACACACAACGGCAAGGGTTTGGCTAGGAGACACAAGTCAAAGTGTCCGAATGCTTCAATATAGCATATGCAGAGAGAAATGACAACTGACAGGTCCAGGGCATAAATACCTGCCGCGGCGCACGGCGGGTGTCGCACGCGGCAGTCCAAGAGCTGTCCTAAAACCGGCCCAAAACCACTGTTTTGGCCGTAACTCTGCGCACACATGTCAGAATCCTACGCCGTCTGAACCTAGACGTGCAAAATCAAAAGACGGACGCAGCGACTGGTCACATGCATGTATCCATTGACTGACAGCGAGTATACAATGCAAAACATGCAAATGGGCCTCATGCCCAGTCCGCCGAAAGGCGCCTGCGGGAAGTAGAAGGCACAGCAAGGAGTCCCGGTGACATCTGGGGCTCTGGAACAGTGGTCGGTCAGCTCCAGACGGGTAGTCCGCCGCCTGTCGTCGCGCCGTTGTCACCAGGGCTGCCTGCCTGAGGGATCTGCACGAGTATGGACACGGCCGAGTGGTCACAGTAAACTGTACTAAACGGCACAAAGCACAACAGCTTAAACTTGGAGGGGTCTCCCATTGTTGTTTATTCTTGACTCCTATTTAGTTACTTCCAGTTTTCAAGTGCTTTCTGGCGCTAATACTGGCGTGCGCACTTCTGAGTAACAAACCCAGAGCATCCAAACTTAGCCTCTAGAGCAGCGGACTAAGGGGGCAGCAGACTTAAGCAACGAGCGTGGAAGCTCGCAAGCTGCATCAACAACGCTGCTGCCCCAAATTGCTGCTCAGTATTTCCAGCTTGTCTGAGTCACGACTCTTTAGCCACTCGTTCTTGTCCTCGTTTCAGTGCTTCACGCGTATGGACATGCGTACCATCAGGTCATGGCGAAGTGTTGTGATTTGTGACGTTCTCGTCAACCTGTACAATTTACTGTGATCACTCGGTCGTGTCCATGCCCGTGCAGATCCCTGATGCGGACCCAGGTGGTACTGGTATGTCGTCTGGAGGTGGACTACCAGCATGGAGCTGACTGACAACCGTCCCAGATCTTTAGACACTGCGTGGGACCTCCTACAATTTTTTGCTGCACGTAGGATTTTATCGGTGGACTGGCCGTGGGCCCGATTTGCATGTTTTTGCATTGTGTGTCCACCGGTTGATACCGGATACATGCATGTAACCAGTCATGGCGTCCGGCTTGTGATTATGCACGTCTAGGTTTAGACGGCGTAGCGTTCTGGCATGTCCACGCTGAGTTACGGCCAAAAAAGTCGTTTTGGGCCGGTTTTAGGACAGATCTTGTGCTGCCGCGTGCGACACCCGCTTTTTGTCGCGGCATGTACTTATGCCATGGAGCTGTCAGTTGTCACCTCTCTCTGCAAATGCTAATGAAGCATTCTGACACTTTGTCTTGTGTCCCCTAGCCAGACCCTTGCTGTTGTGTGTACGACTTTTGACTATCGTCACCGTCTAACGAGGCACTGACGCCTAGTGAGCGGCTGTCGCTAGGAAGCTTCCATGCACCTTCACAGTTAACACTCTCAGCTTCACCTTGCACATTCCTTTGTGCGCACAGTTCTCTTGACAACAAAATCACAATGGTCACCTTCTCGGGAGTGTAAAACTTGTCCTCTGTCTATTTAGTTATGTAGAGCGTGTTTTTTTGCTTCCGTTGCTTCTTTTGGTTTGTCATTCGGCCACCCAAGTGAGCCGTACTGTTGATGGGTTCTGTCAAGTTGTTGTTTGGAAGCTCGTAACTGTTTTCTTGGATTTTCCCATGGACAAATTATCACGCAGCTTGCACATTCGCCGGCCGTACTGGGAATGGAGGGGATATCCCCCTCTCTCGCTCATTGTTCGAGCTAACTCTCATTCTTTAAAGCAGATATTCGACGTCTCTCCACCATTTTGAGCACCATCTCTTGCATTGTCCCTCATGACCTACAGTCACACAAGACGTTGTTAAATGAGGTCTCTACATCCCCTAACTACGGACGACTTCGGGGTGTTTTCGGTCATCGTGCATGTTTTTCAAAGGTGGGGGCAACCTTACAGTTGGTTCATGGTTTCATTACTTTGAGCACACCCCATGTAGACTTCATAGATCTGTTGGTATGTGTGGCTTCTACCCGTCACGAGCCACAGCCGTGGCAGCTACGGGTGTACCCGGCGCTGTTGGTGAGCGGTGGCCGCATTGGAGATCGTGACGACCCGACAGGACTCCAGGGACTTATCCAGGAGCTACGACATGACAGATCCCTGATGCGGGCCCAGCTGGCACCGGAGCACTGACGGTTGGTGGATCCAGCCACCAGCAGCTGCCAGACGATTGCCACGACGTCCCGGGTGCTTGCTGGGGTGGTCTGCAGTTCTTCTGCAGGTGCTAGAGTTTTCTCGGTGGACTGGCTCTCGAGCCCGATTTGCATGTTTTGCATTGTCCGTCCACCGATTGATGCCGGATTTGTGCGTGTGACTAGTCGTAGCGTCCGGCTCGAGATTCTGCATCTCTAGGTTTAGACGGTGTTGCGTTTGGATGCCTGTGCGCAGAGTTGCGGCCAAAACAGTGGTTTTGAGCCGGTTTTAGGACAAATTGACACTGCCGCGTGCGTCACCCGCCGTGTGCCGCGGCAGGTATTTATGCTGTGTGCTTGTCAGTTGTCATTTCTCTCTGCAATTATATTCAGTTTGAGTTTCCTGACACTCTGTATGTGTCCCAACCCAGACCCTTGCAGTTTTGTTTTAACTTGTGACTGTTATCACACGCTGACCTGGCGCTGACGCCTAGTGTCGCGGCAAGTGGTTAAGAAGGTTCTAGGAAACTTCTCAAGATCTTGGTCTGACCATTAGCTCACATCGAGTGACACATCATGAGGTTCCAAATCGGAGTCTTGTGAGGTGTCGATGTAGTCACCATCTCATTCGAAGAGCCCCCCGACTTCTTGACACACACTTGGATGGATCGTTCAATGTGCCTTGAAAATTGAAACAGCTCTAGTACCGCCATTTGTTGAGGTTGCCATGAAGGTCGCTCTAGATAGATCCTACCACGTTGGCATGTCTTGAACAAGACAGGTGATGTGGAAGACTTCATGAAGTTTCTAGAATTGGCTGGAAAGAAAAGGTTGTATTGAGAAGAGCAGCAAAAGATAAGAGAGAAGTGAAAAAATCACGAGCGCCAATAGGTGAACCATGTGGAGATGATGGGTGGGGAGGTTAAGGGGACTTCTTGATCCCACTTCTTGTTCATATTCGACGCGAAGCAACACAATACATTGTGGCAGTATCAGGTCACACGTTTGTCAAGTCCATCCCCTTGCCGTCTGTCCCCCATTTCCAATTCCGAGTCTGAGTGCGGCTCTTCCAGCAGGTCATCGTCCTCCGCATCAAACATCTCCATGAACTTGATCGTGTCGGCGTCCAAGCGTCGACGGAATGGCCAGTAGCCCCGTTGGATCCACAGCGCCACGGCGCACACGAGAAGGCTGAGCGTGGTGGCAATGCCGAGAACGGCAAAAGCAACCACAAAGGGGTTCACAGTGTCCGCTGTGTCTCCGCCAAACGACTCTGAACGTGAGAAGACGCACAAATCACACGATGACGCCACCCAACCAAACGACAGGCACAGGATAACACACCTTTCAAGATCCCGCTCCACTGTGAAGTCAACGACTCAAAACGTGCAGTGCAGTGATGCACACCAAACTGAGCAACAGCTTAAACGGCAAGACATGGTTTGCCATTAAGGTCGCACACCACATTCACAGGCACGGCAAGAAAACAGCACGGCATGGTTTGCCATTGTGTCTCTCTCTGCTTTTTTTTCCGTAAGCTACGAGGAAAACGTACCACAGCAACAGTTGCCAGAATGGCAAAGGGAGTGCTGGCCATGGGATCAGAGGCCTGCTCAAGAGCAGGCAGACTGAAACGAAATAGCGAAGCACAAGGACACGGAGGCAAACGCTGAAGGCGCTCAAGCGAGTATTAGTACTCACGTGGTACTCGTGTGAGCAAGGGTACTCACGAGTACTCTTGCATGCGAGTACACGGTACCATACTTTGTACCACACTTGGTACTCGTGTCCCAACAAGTACCACACTTGGTACTCGTCTCCCAACAAGTACCACGCTTGGTACTTGCTACTGGGGAGTACCGAGCGGATTCATGTCGCCTGGGGGAGTTGGTGTTGCACTTGCAAAGAGTGACTACGTGGCAAGTCCCCCAGCGATGTGAGCAAGCGGAGTTCGGGGCCAGTGACAACTGGCCTTGCAACTGGCCTCAATCCACCCGAACAAGGCAGAGGCTGACTGTTGAAGGTCGCCAAAAGTGTTTGTGAACTTCATTACATCTTCTATGCGGCATTTGAGAAAGAGAATATGTGCCTTCCAGTGCCCTGTCTACAAATCAAGCTGCTGTGCCGCGAGAGAAAGCTGCTTGCAACATGCGGCGAGAGAAAGCTGCCCGCAATGTACAGCGAGAGAAACTAAAAAAAAAAAGTGTTATCCTGTACCCGATCGATATCAACCTGTACCCTCTGTATGAGTATGATTGTGACGCATATACTCACTTTCGCCAAGTTTGGGGAAGCACCTGCTTATCGGCGTGCAAGAAAACTACCCAAACCCCCACATCTTCGGCACCTTTCTGTAGCGGGAACCCATTACTACAAAAACCTGCAGTGGTCCTAGCCTTAGCTAGTACCAATGCGAGAACTCGCCCCATGACTTGTGCATGCGAGTTCGAGGGAGACACTCTTGCGAGTGCTCCTCTGTGCAGGCATAGCGAAGGTGGTTCAGAGTAGCCTTTAGCCTACGGCCACGTGGAACGAACGACAAGTAACAAATCACTCAGCGGCATGCGCATGGCACGCTTCAGTCAAGCAGTCCCTCACAGACCTCCGCTAGTGCGCGAGTGCACGAGATTGCAGTTTGCGAAGCGTTTAGAAAAAGTTCTAAGTAAGTTTAGAAAGAAGAAAAAGAAAAAAAAAAGAAGTCAAGCAGTGGGTCACAGACCTCCGCTTGTGCGCGAGTGCACGAGGTTGCAGTTTGCGCAGTGCAGCGTGAGGCGGAACTCCTTCTCCGCGTATCTCGTGAGCCGGCCCTCGGGCGCGGGCGTGAACTCCAGCGGGCACAGCTCCCACGCGTCGAACGTGTCGTCGTGCTTCCACGAGTCCTCCTCGTATAGCCCACAGCGCTTGCACTTGGGCGTCTGCAACTCTGTCAGCGGCTGCGATGCAGCGCATGTACAACCCGACGAGAAGGAAG
>SZWC01009138.1:0-11837 GCA_023375785.1 Penium margaritaceum
ATATGTATATGTATATGTATATGTATATGTATATGTATCTGTATATGTATATGTATATGTATATGTATATGTATATGTATATGTATATGTATATGTATATGTATATGTATATGAATATGTATATGTACATGTATATGCATATGAATATGTATATGTATGTGTATATGTATATGTAAATGTACATCTATTTGTACATCAATGTTTATATGTATATCTACTCATTTATAAATATATTCATGTATATGTATATTTACATCTTTATATGTGTATGTGTTTATATACTCCGATATTTATAAGTATATCTATACATCTATATTTAGTCACATATGAATTCGTTCATGTCTATTTTGAAATGTACACTTATCCACACAGGAATAGTTTCATATGATTGTGGTTTTTATATGACATCTATTTACATATGTTTATGAATTGAACTGGTAACGTAAGTGGAATGTTAATGGCTCCTTCACAAATTGACGAACGTTTGTTTGACTTGTGAAAACAATACCGTGTTCAGTTATGGAAGGGAAAGTAACTTGTATTAATGGAATGATAATGCAAAGGCTGTTAACATTTTGGAATTGCATCTCAATTATGGCTTTCAATGCAGTTCTTCAATCTTTGGAGACAATTGTGTCTTCGTTTCTGAGGATTGCAGCATTTTGTGCACAGTAAGTACTGCAGGTTTCTGATGTCCTTTTTTGCAAACTTTCCTCCCTTTGGGACTTATGAACACTTTCCCTCTGAAAGTATGTAATGATGAATTGTTAGGAGCTTCGAAGCAGCTAAGGAGAAGATTGCACCATGCACGTTGTTGAAGCTTAGCTCGCACCGTTTTTGTCATTGTACTATATGCTCGCACCGTCTATGTCTTCCCTGGTTTTGATGCGAGCTGTGTACACAAATCTTGCTCTAAATGTAAAAGAGTTGAACGACTTTGTTGCGTATGTCAAACGAGGTGCGCATTTGCGTTCCTGACATTTAACATGGCTCAAAAGAAAAAGGAAAAGACGAAATCTTTGGAGGAAAGAAAACAAATCGATGATGTGCGTGCCAACATTTTGATTTAGTGCGCCGACACTCGCGTGCACTAGAAGGCGGCTACGTGCAAATGCACAAAGTGGTTTTAGTGTGGCAAAGATGGACAGCTAGTTCACATGCTGTACATTACATTCCAGGTAACAGCTGGAAACTATGAAAGTATGTAATGGTGCGTTGTTAGGAGCCTTGAATCAGCTAAGGAGAAGATTGCACCATGTACGTTATTGAAGCTTAGCATGCACCGTTTCTGTCATTGAACTACGTGCTCACACCATCTATGTCTTCCCTGGTTTTTGTGCAAGCTGCGTACACTAATCTTGCACTAAGTGTAAAAGAGTTGAACGACTTTGTTGTGTATGTCAAACGAGGTGTGCATTTGAGTTCCTGACATTTAACCTGGCTGAAAAAAAGGAAAAGACGAAATCTTTGGAGGAAAAAAAAGAAAGCAATGATGTGCATGCCGACATTTTGATTTAGTGCGCCGTCACTCGTGTGCAATATATGGCGGCTACGTGAAAACGCACAAAGCGGTTTTAGTGTGGCAAAGATGTACAACTAGTTCACAGGCTGTACATTACATTCCAGGCGACAGCTGGCAACGCGACAACTCTGAACACTTGCACATGGTGTTGCTTGGCGAAACGGCCAAACCGTTTACATTACTTTATCATTCAATGAACACTGACGAAACCACCTGAAGAAAAAAAAGGTATGCATTGTGCCAACAAGGATCGGAGGGACGTGTTCCTCTTAAGGTTCTTGTTTAATAAATGTTAGTACGTATTTAAAAAAAATACATTTTAAAGCTGAGATATTCCATTATTATCCATAATGGACATCTTCAAAAAATGACCACGTACCCTATGGGGTATGTCATCTCCACGAAATGAAAACCAGGGCACCCTGTGCTCAACTTTTCAAAGTCGGGGCTCCTCGTTCTCTACATATTTAAATCGGGGCAGATGGTCCTCCAAATTGTAAACCCAGGGTGGATCGCGCTTCTGACCAGATGCGACAGGGTACCTGGTAAATTTGCCGTAGTATCTAAGCAGTTTAGAGGCAACATGGAACGGGAGGGGCGTCGGACTTGCAAAATGTTGCCACGGTGGTTACAACCTTGGGACCACACACAAAAACAAAGGCTAAAAAAGGAATCTTGCCATGAGCCTGACACGGGATCTGCGGTCGGAGACGGGATTAGCAATGGGCAGGAGATGCACCCATGTGTGGAGAGAAACAACTGTCTCCACACACGAGCAAAGCGTGTGGCAAAAGCTTAGTCTTGCTCTTGGATATCGTTTCCACCAACGTGAAAACGTGCATGAGAAAAGCTCCATCTTACGCATTGTAACAAATGAGTGTGTTTCATGGAAAATGGACAACTGTTGAGATACAAGGGATTTTGAGTAACGGTCATCCATACACCGGAGAAGTTTTAAAATCATCTCAGCTACCACAGATAACCTGGAATTCTCACCAGATACCCGCCAGTTTTGTATAATAGTGATGTGAAAAATGTTTTGGTGATGACACCCTCATCACAATGCAGGGTTGAGGATTTCAGTGAAGATCCGTCACCTCCAAGACCCCACGGTAGCAAAACCTGCAAGGTTTCATTTCTTTGACCACAAAAATAAACCACATTCGCAGATCGGAACGGGTTTCCTTCGACCTGATATCTGGTGAATAATGTTCTCCAATTTTATATCTTGTCCATTCTACCCGAGTTGTCAATGGTGTTGCACGTAACCGCTCAACAAAAAACATGTACATTCAAGGACAAGGGATGCATCCATGATCAACGATTAAAGCAGTGCATTACTGAATAAAAACAGGCCAGCCAAGAAGGGCATTGCAAGGACGTAGGCAAACAGGGTTGACCATTGGGTTTAGATAGGCACAACCATGACTCTTCAAGGCTAGAAAAGCATGACATCATCCTTCCTTCTCTACTTGGTTTCTTTCTGTAAACCGTCAAAAGAGCGTGATATTATGCTTCCAGCTTCGACGTGAGTTTTCATGAGTTGTCAGAGATAGAGATCTTTCCCTTTGGGGCACTCCTGAAAATGGAAGGATGCTTGATTATGACCATGAAAACAAAGAAAGACATTAGGAACCGTTACAACTGAAAACAGACAAAGATGCTAGGTAAATCCAGTTCTAATACATAACTGGCTTTACTTCTGACAACAACGCACAAAGAAAACAACATGATAAATTGAAGGCCCATGAACCGATTACTATATTCAAGATGTTTGAAGATGATCACCGCTAACTATCCAGAAGATCACAAAACAAATGTGGCCATGTCAAGAACATACCTGCCAGAAACGCCCTACGCAGTTGCCTCCTTAGTAGAAAGTAATTGCATTTTGCTCACACTCGAATCCTTCACACATCAGGCTATTTTAGTCCATTCAAAAACGTTATTGGGCATGTGATCTATATGTATTCATGAGAAAAGATGACAAATGAAACTCAAGATTTTAATTTCACTTGTGTAAATGTGAGAAAGAAATTAACTAAGGTTTGTCTCTTATCCTGGTTTGACTTCAGAAAAACATACTTCTCAAAGAGGAACACAAGTGTACCAATCTAGAATAATTTTTCTCAACCTCCATAGAAGCCTTTTCAACGCTAGACCGTCTCTCACGTTAGATGCTCAAACTCTCCACTACACATAATTGAAAAGCGTTCTATCTATCATAATGCCAATCTTTGCTTTCCTAACCATGGTGTTATCATTAGCTTAAGCTTTGAGATGAATTTCATTGATTGATCAAACATTCCTAAAAGAGAACTAATAACTTGTACATTCCTTTCTAGAGTAAATGGCTACCCCACAATAACCGTTTGTCCGACATAAAACTGTCTTAGAATACATTATGAAAGAAGTTTGAGAGCAACAAGCACAGGAATAATTTGTGTGCATTTCCTTCTTGTGTTGCGTTTACCATGTAAACATAGTTTCCTCGTATTAACCTGAGTGCTTCAATATGAATCCTGTTATCCTGTTGATTAAGTGTTACTGATTTTATCCATGTTTAAGCCATCAAATATTATCTTTTATCATATGGAATAAATGGAAAACATAAAGGTATGAGTGATAATGTAAAGCATAATGGAGACTATTTCTTGATTAAAAATTCCAAATAAACCTCACTTTTATTTGAAAGACGTTTGGTACATGAAAATATTTCATCTTGCATGTCACCTTCACGTAGAACTTCTTAACCTTCTCACCATCTCTCATGCATCATTGATTTTTTAATAAAGAAAACAATTTTTCAATTATTTTAAAACCTTTGAAATTTGAGGTGTTAGTGGCTATAAGAATAAAGGCATTTATTCCTTGTCAGTTGAGAGATAATTTAACCAGAAACTTCAACAGTGTTTTGGACCAACATTACCGTGGTTTTTAAAGTTTTTCAATTTATGACCGTTCAGATGGAATAATAGCAATGATGTTAAAGGATTGTTCGAAGAACTCAAATGAATAATATTATTTTTAATACAGAGGTATCTTGGCTATATCCAGAGAAAAGCACAAAACTTAAAACATTACGTGCTTTGCACTCAAATGAATAATATTCAAATGAATAGTATTCAAATGAATAATGTTATTTTTGTTCTACCCGAGTTGTCTATGGTGTTGCAAGGAACCGCCCAACAGAAAACATGCACATGCAAGGACAAGGGATGCATCCATGATTAACGATTAAAGTTGTGCATTACAGAATAAGAATAGGTACTGTGGCATCTCTACAGGACAGACAAGAAGCACATTGCAAGGACGTAGGCAAAAAATGTAAGATGTCAACAACGATTATTACGTGGTTGTGCATTGGGTTTAAATGGGCACAACCATGATTCGTCACCGCTGGAAACGTGTGACATCATCCTTCCTTTTCTACTTGGTTTCCTTCTGTGAACCGTCAAAAGAGCATGTAATTGTGCTCCCAGCTTTGACGTGAGTTTTCATGAGTGGTAAGAGATACAGATCTTTCCCGTTGGGCCACTCCTACAAAATGGAAGGATGCTTGATTATGACCATGAAAACGGAGAAAGACATTAAGGTCCGTTATAACTGAAAACCGACAAAGATATTAGGTGAAGCCAGTTATAATACATAACTGGCTTTACTTATGACAAGAAAGCACAAGGAAAACAACAACATGAAAAATTGAAGGCTCCTAAACTGATTACTATATTCAAGATGTTAAAAAATGAACACCGCTAACTATCCAGAAGATCACGAAACAAATGTGGCCATGTCATGAACAATTCTTCCATAAACGCCCTACGCAGTTGGCTCCTTAGTATAAAGTAATGGCATTTTGCTCACACTCGAATCCTTCACAGATAAGGCTATTTCAGTCCATTCAAAAATTTATTGCGCATATGATCTATATGTATTCATAAGCAAAGATGAAGAATGAAACTCAAGATTTTTCTTTCACTTGAGTAAAGGGGAGAAAGCAATGAAGTGAGGTTGGTCTCTTATCCTGGTTTGACTTCGGAAAAACATACTTCTCAAAGAGGTACGTAAGTGTACCAATCTAAAACAATTTTGCTCAACCTCCATTCAATCCTTTTTAACGCTAGACCGTCTCTCAAGTTAGATGCTCAAACTCCCCACTACACATAATTGAAAAGAATTCTGTCTTTCATAGTGCCAATCTTTGCATTCTTAACCATGGTGTTATCATTAGCTTAAGATTTGAGATGAATTTGATTGATTGATCCACAATTCTTAAAAAATAACTAATAACTTGTACATTCCTTTTTGGAGTCAATGCCTACCCCACGAGAACTGTTTGCACGACATAAAACGTCTTAGAATACATTTCAAAATATTTTTAAGAGTTAAAAGCACAGGAATAATTTGTGTCCATTTCCTTCTTGTATTGCATTCACCATGTAAGCATGTTTTCCTCGTATTGACCTAAGTGCTTCCACATGAATCTTGTTATCGTGTTGATAAACTTTTAATATTTTTATCCATGTTAAAGCCATCAAACATTCTCATTTTTAATATGGAATAAATGGAAATATGAAGGTATGAGTGATAACGTAAAGCATAATCAATAACACTTCTTGAATCAAAGTTCTACATAAAACTCAGCTATACTTGAAAAAAATGTAGTACATGAAACATGTTCATCTTGCATTTCGCCTTCATCTACAACTTCTTAACCTTCTTACCATATCTCATGCATCATTGAGTTTTTTCATAAACAAAAAATGTTTCAAGTTATGTTAAAACCTTTGAAATTTGAGCTGTATGTGGCTATAGGAATGAAGGCATTCATTCCTTGCCAGTTGAGATAGTTCAACCAGAAACTTAAATAGTCTTTTAAACCAACATTACCGTGGTGTTTCAAGTTTTTAAATTTATGAACGTTCAGATGGAATAAAAGAAATTATGTTAAAGGATTTCTGAATTTCTCAAAATGAATAACATTCGTTTTAATCTGGAGGCATCTTGGCTTTTTCCAGACAAAAGCAAAAAACTTAAAACATGACGTGTTTCTTTTTTGTTTTATGATAAATATTCATTAAAATTATTATTTTTTAATTGTATTATGCAACACATAGATCCTAATTGTTTTAATTCCAAGCATTTATAAAATGAGAATAGAATTTCTTAATTAAGCATTTGAATTCATTTGTCTTACATGTGTCATCCCAATCTCAATTTTGCACTTGCATTCTTGAGACACACGAAATGTCATTGATTGTTTCTAAATATATTTCCCTACTTTTCCCACTTGAAAAAGAGTAATAATTTAATACAAAATCAGTTTAATAACTCAAGAAAACTTAACTTTTCCTTCTCATTTGAAAATTTGCATGTATGCTTGGAGTTCCCAACTTGGGATTTCTTTGTTAAGGTCAAATATTGGACAAGTATCTTGTTTGGAACACATTGAATCATATTCTTTCATGAATGTTTCTTTAATCTTGATTTTTGTGCAGATTCCCGAAATTTCCATGTGTGAAGATACACATCATGAGATTTTGAGAACATTTTTTAAACGTTTATCGGGGCTTCAACAAGAGGTTTAAGGTTTAACCTACCTAAGAAAATGGTCAAATTCAACACTTCCCTTCAGTGAAAGATTGTGGGATAGGTTACACGCAAAGAAAATCCATGATTCTAGTTTTGAGCACTGATGGTGCTCATGTTTTTATGTTTGATGGAGGTGGACGATGATTAAGATGAGGCACATAAGTTTTCCTCAGTGAACTAGGAGATGATGCAGTCAAAATTCCAGTCATCAAGCAATGTGAAGGGCTTTCCCACTAGTCAAAGCCTCAAGTGCTTGTGGCTTTAGGGATTTGAGGTTCTTTAACAACATGAATTGTTTTGCTTAGATATGAATAAGATGATTTACGATGTGTTATGTAGGAAACCTTGATGGGTAAACAATGAATTTATGTTTTACCTCATGCCATGGTTCAAAAGGAACAAAGGGCTCATTATCATTGACTATTCCCCTTCCCTACTCGAGAAGATTCTTCAAAGCAAAAATCTGACACCACTTTGATGTACAAAATGGTGCGATCTGCACGTGCATTTTCCAAGGGCAGCAACGAGTTCGTGAATTCTGTAGAGACAACAATGTTCACACCACCCAAGGAAGCTATAAAGGAAGACACCTTAGTGGCTTGAAGAGTAAGTCAAATGACTAGTTGCTTCTTGAGTGACAAATCCTCAACCAGTAGGCAATCCACCTCATCGATTGCTAGCTTAGAAATAACTGGAAAATGAGATTCGCTATTGGTCTCTGCGACATCCACTTCATCAACTTCATGTTTTTGTGGGTTTTTTCAATCATCTATGGAGAACATTGTCACTAATGTTGCAGTCAATGCAAGTGAAGCAGAATCATCAACGCGTTGTTGTGAATCTTCATAAAGCACCTTTTTCCTGCCAATAATGGTAGCAAGTGATTTAGGGTTTTTAAAAAACCTGAAAGACTAGGTGTATGGAGCCTCCATCTTTGTATGTATGCATAACGAGAGCCTCATTTGAGGCTGCTCACCCCACTTCAAAAGCTAGTGGGGTTAAAGTTATTGCTTAATCCTTCTGAATAATCCCCTGAAGCTTGGACATCCATTTTCTTGGGTAAAGGACCTTGTGAAAGGGACTTGCATGATGGACTCATATTACGATGGTGTGCCTAATGTTCTTCAAGGATTCTTCAAGTAATGTTTCTATTGAGCAGCGTCACATCCTTCCAAAGTTAGAAGTACACGGGCATGCAAGTAGGAGGTGATGCGCATTTGAGTATGACCAGTTGATGGGATTGGAGATCCCTTGTGGTATACCAAGAAGGTTGTGCACGCATGAAAATCATGATGGGGACTATATTTCTTTCCCCATTATCTTGTTTGGTCCTTTTAAGCATGATTTGGGTTTGCATGTCATTGGAGAAAATGATCTTTCCACCTCCAAGTAGGCAGATGTAGCTTCTTATGATGCATTGGTTACTAGGCAATCCACCAAGGAGAGCTATTCAATAGAAGTAAAGCTAAATGTATATATATTTTCCAAAAACAATATGGGGTCTATGTTGCTTTGAGGTTTTGCTAGGTGAAGGTCAAGTCCTTTCACAATTGTGAAGTAAATGTATTGCTCTGAGATGGCAATAGTCTAACCACAATTAGAGTAAAATATTTTGAGTGCATGAGCAATTTGGTGTGTGAAAAGTACGTTGTAGTTGGAACGGAACCCCTGTCAGTTTGTTCTATTCATTACCTTTAGTGAAAGTGGAATGATTTAGAGGTTGTTTATGATTTTGAATGGTTTTAATAATGTTTTATTTTAGGTATCCTATCCAAGGTTCATGGTACATACTTTGAAATTCAAGCCGAGGTAAAAAATCATGTCTAGCACCGTTTTGACTTTGAATGCAGCATTTATCACCATTGTTGTTGCTGATGTGATGTTGTTTCTGCATGCAATGATGAGAATGTCATCATGTGGTGGTGGTTCATCATTTTCATGTATTAAGAGAAAATGATCAAAGAATGAGAAACTAACGCAAACATTTTCAATCATGTTGTTTAGTATCCTACACCAGAAAGGAGGGTTCTAGTTCAGTTTGTACAAGATTTTCATGAACTTAAAAACTCAAGCTTCACCATCGTGATGTCCCTTTTGTTGCTCCATTTAGTTATTTTTCTTCATATAACCATTGGCAAATACATTGCTTAAAACCAAATTAAATTATATTTCAATCATTTATTGTCGTGAGGGAGGGAATCATTCAAGCTATGTAGAAAGGCTCAGTTGAGCCTACATAGCACATAATTCCTTTCTAGGAATCAGTGTGAAGCTTTGAACAAAGTGAATTCTTACAACTCTCAAAAATCTTGAAATAATTGACATAAAAGGCCTATTTCACTACACATGTTTGTCCTCAAAGGGGCATTCTATGAGTCCCCAAGTGCCTTGGCTCATGAGGATGTTGTATTTTTCAATAAAAGCCTCTTGCAAACTTTTTGCATGACGACCTCAAAGGGCGTTATTGATGTGGGAAGGTTTGGGGGATAAGCCTCTAGCCGTTGAGAGGGTGGAAGGTTTGTTGGTGACAAAGAACACGTGGAAAGTGTGATTTTCCAGATGAATGATGCATTTTGTGAGATATGTTTTTGGTGCTTCTATGTTGTTATTTTTGAGTTGTTGTTTCAGAAGGTTATGGACCTCCACATATTCCCCATTCTGTTTATCACTCCATGGCTCCTGGACCCTCCCTCCTCTGCTCCTATCATAGACCTACTCAGGTAGAGGGGTTACATGCCACTGGTTGCCATGATTTAAGTCTTTGTAGACTCCGAGGGAATGGTTGTCACCAATTTTTGTTGTAATTTCTACCGCCTCTACTATCTCATTATGTGGTTAGTGTAGTTTTGTTTTGGTGATTTCTTCCTTTCCCATCTATGCCAAGAAACACCTTTTGCTTTAATCCGTTGTGTTTCACAATCGTTTCTTGAAACTTCTTGTGTTTTCCTCTGTGCAAGTCTTGACTGTGAGATTCTCTTCAAAGAGGGCATCATGGATTCTAATGTATCCATGAATTGTGATTTCCTGGGAGATCAATGCCCTTTGGGCATAAATCTGGCCAATGTTGATTCCTAGAGTGCCTTTGTCTTCCACCTTATGTCCTCATTGTTGTGCGACATAGTAGAAAGCCATAAAGCTACGACATCAGAGGCTGGTGATATCAAGCTTTTTGTTGTGCCATGCTGGATATGGATTATTGTTGATGGAAGGCTCGTTTTGAGTAATGGATCATCAACCCAATTTACAGATGCATAGAACCCCCAGAGGGTATTGATACATCCAAATCACATTGTGCACATCCACCATGATTTCAGCCTTCTAGAATTGTCAACATACTAAAACAACACATCTATTCAACATCTCATGAAATATTCATGACATTGGCTTACTTGTCAAACAATTATGTTTAACTTTGAACATTTGAGTGCACTAGGACTTTGTAGCATTGTAGAACAAGGCATGCATTTACCTAACCAGTTTTTGAAGAATACTTGTTTCACCATTTTTTCAATTCAAATCATGATTTTACAGAATCAATTTGAAACGATATATATGGGATCAATCCGATCCCATATATCTAGCAATCCAAATGTTTTCTCCAGTGCTTAGACTCTGTACAATGTATTCAGTGCCTGATGAATGGGATTGTTTAGAGGGAAGGCATCAAGGGCTATTTTCGTATGGTTAACATATTCCATGTCTCATATCCAACAGTTGGTGTGCTGCTCAATTGGCACAACTCCATCAAATGCTATTTTTATGAAACTAAACTTAATGTGAAACTTAATATTGTGCATTAGGATCAGTGTATATAAATTCCTCATGGGTGATGGATGTACACATTTGTAAGTATATATCAATAAATTGTGCTTGATACAAGTTGGGTCAAAGTGATCTTTTACCTAAACATTTCCATTTTTATGCGCATGGTATCAAAGCATGCTAACGGCTTGTGACAAAAAAACCTTAAGAAACACATGCTATATGGAAAAAATAGAGGAACTTCAACATTTACAATAGCACAAGTTCATGCAAGGAATTCAAAGTGACCAAGAGAAGCAGTAATAAGTGTTAAACATTGTAGTTTAGTACAGCAAGACCCGTCTTTGAGATGGGAGCTGTTGAATATGTTTTTAGGAAAAAAGAGCGGTCAGGGTCAAACCCGACCGCAAGCGGATGGGCGAGGTGGCTGTCCACTTATGTGAACCACCTCGCCCATGTATACTCCGCCTTTTGCCATTGTCAATCACTTGTCTTTTCTAAACTTACAACTTCCGCCTCTCTCCTCTATCCTAGCGACATCCTGTTTCAACATGGCATCAAGCCCGTGACAATTCCCCCTCCTGTGGGTCGCTCTCCTCTCCTCCCCCCTTGCTCGTCCGCTTCCGCATCTGCCGTGGGGTTTATGCAACGGTCTGCTTGTCCCCGACGGCTGCCCCCGGCTTCCCCTCCCGTTCTCCCCCGCGCCGTGGCCTCCGCCCCCGACCGCGCCGGCTTTTGCCCTCCACCCGCACCCTCCGTGGCGTCCGTGGCTCTTGACGCTCGCTCACCCGTGGCGTACGGTCCCCCCCCCCCTGCCTTTTTTTCCCCGCTCGCTTGCTCGTTCTCCGGGGAGGTCGCCCTCCCGTGGCGCTCGCTCCCCCCCCCCCCTCCCCCCTGGTCGCCGCTTTTTCTTCCCCCTTCCTCCCCGCCCCCCTCTTCCTCCCCCTCCCCGTTCTTTGCT
>SZWC01009138.1:20873-38693 GCA_023375785.1 Penium margaritaceum
CACACACACACACACACACACACACACACACACACAAACACACACACACACAAACACACATTCAGTACATGTGAAATTACTTAAAACGTGTGGAAATGTGACCTTTTGTAAAGAAAAGAGCGTAAAACTCAGTAGCGGAACATGTCTCACGTGGGGTTTACATTCTTGAACAGAAGTGGACTCATAGTCCTGGTGTAGAAGAAAACAAAGGTCTTCTTAATGTCTTATCCTCCCCATCCCAATTTTTTCTTTGTGTTTTCATCACTGAACTGACTGGTTACAATATGTAATTGGCATATGATAGCTTAGCTATCATATGATAGCTTAGCTTACCAAGGTTTCACATTCATGTTTGTAATTTTCAGGTTTTTTGGGCAGAGGATTTCATCCTGTGTTTTTTTCCGCATCCTTGAGGTTGTTGCAAATTGTTTTTACATGGATGCAAACCCTCATTGACGTTTCCACCATTGAGGAGTATCCTTGTCTTTGCTGTTTTGCAGCTGATTCTGTTTTTTTCAATGATCAAAATATCGTTAACCTGTCTACATCGCTTGCAAGAAGACGGCCGCATCTGGGAACTCCCAAGCAAGCTCATCAAATAAGAAATCATATTCTTGTGACAAGCAATAGCTGTTACGGCTGGCAGGGAACTCTGATCTCTCCAGTGGGCATTCTTTTGCAGGGTTTGTGAATGTTCCGTAGGATTATCATATGTTCTGACTCTTTTCATGCCAACATTTGAACGTAACTTGTGCTTTATTGAGGAACATAACTGGTTTCAAGCAGCTCGGCGAGTTCATGGCCAACTCGATTCATGCACGCAATGTGAGTTACCCCTGTCGCTGTTCATTCTCCTCGTTTGACCGGTCCACACTAGGCCCCTCTTGAAATCAGGGCTGGTGTACACTGACCGGAAACATTCACAACAATGGGGTTTCTAAGGCCGTTGTGAAGCGAAAGGGGGGGGGGGGGGGCAGAGGGGGGTTTTATGCGTTAAAAAGGCAAGGAGCGTAGCTTGGGAAAGCATGACGACGAAGGTGTGATGTCACTTCTGCGTGCATCAAAATCTTACTCGATGAGTTTAGTCCGGAGTTTTGAAATGTTGCTGACACTTTCCCAAACTTGTTAGGGAAAAAGGCAATAGAAGAAGAAAACGGACTGGATTATGCATGGATTTTAAAAAAGCAGTTAGGACAATTGTTTTGAGATCCTGTACCAGTGCGACGACGGCCTGGATGTAGCATTGCATAGTCATTTTCCTTCAACTGAAAATTGTGTCAAGCATTGAATCCGTCGCACTTCCTGATTTAGTGGAGTGAAATACGACACTTAAACAATGAAACATGCTGTTGTGACTGTAGTAGAGGAGGGACAAACCTGAAGCCATCGATCCTGCGCACCACTCATGAATGTGCCACTGAAGTTGATACCGGAAATGTCACGAAAGTTCAATGTTTTTCTGTCCATGAAATCTTCCTTAGGGCTGAACCACACGGAGCCTAGCAAAAAACTACAGTCTCATAGCTTTTTTGGCAAGCATGCCTTGCGAGAGACCATTCCGTTGGCCTCGGCCTCCCGAAAATCATTTCAACAATTGACGATCGTGACATCTGTCCATCATGGACAGAAAATCTTCTTATCTTCTCTTCCAGAAATGTACAATGATATTTCTGAAATCCCTTATGTTTCAAAGCATGTGAAAACTTAAAATACATAGAGGGACTAATTCATTCCACTTTTCCACTGCAAGCACACTTCACTGCATGGGTAAGGAATCATACAAGTCTATGTAAGTCAAATATTCTGATATGGCCAAACAAACATGGTATTGTTTATATCAAAGCCACTTTAAACATCCTCCTTTGTAATGGATAATCTTATCATGGAAATTGAAAACATTTATACACGTGCACAGTGATAGGCTTCCTCATCCCCCAAAAAATCTTTTCGATTGGTTAGGATTCTAAGAAGTTATAACATTGTGCATTAATTCAACAAAGTTTATTGAATATAACAAGAAATGTTCACATAGCTACGACTTAATCATCACAATTTTTCATGCTCACATAAGACATTTTGTACAAGAAAGAGTAATTCCATTTGTATCAATAAATGACAGTGAAACGTAATTCATTAATTGTTCATAAACGTAAGGTAATTAAACAATTAGTGGAAAGAAGGGCCTAAGACATGTGGAACTATATGATTTCATGATATACAACCATGCCATATGATGACTATGTTTGATTAAAGTGTGACATATGTGCAGAAAAATGACTTACAGACACAACACCTTGCAAAACTACTCCAAAAGACTAGGTTTTAGACTCCATATAGTCTTCGAATTGACCAAAAAACAAATGATTATGTACTGTGACTAGCTCTGGAACCCAAACACAGGCCCTAAGAATGTGTGGTCCACGAACGCCAAGTGAGTGGCCAACTCAACCATTTTGGCTGGGGCACATCATGAGATAAAGAAAAGGGTTTCCATAGGGCTTCATTGAAAACATGCAACCAAAGTCAAATTATTCACCATGGTAGTATCGCATTATGAAAAGGGCGCTTACGGAGTTCCACAGGTGGAGGCAAGTGATTGTATTGTAAATTGTCATGGTACATACAATATGTCCCATGTCGTTCGGACATGATCACAATTTACCTGTGAGTGCATTGAGCTTGAACATTCCTAAAAATCTGTCGTACTTCATTGTTTTATGTTGTTTACGTTATCTACATGCATTCAATGGAGTATTCTCCATATGCTTAAGACAAGGCAGTAAGAAATTTTATCACCCCTATCATCAAAATTTGACAAACAAAGACCATTGTAGATACCACTACACTCATATCCAGAAACATGTTATACATTTATTTGGTGGTTAACATCAATTTAACCATCCCCAAATCCAAGGGAGTTTAGTTGTTTTCCATGAACTTTCAGGTAAACAAGGGTGCTTTGAATGTATCATAGTTATTTGCAATTTCACTTTGTGGATGAGAAACTCGCGTGTTAAGAAGCCCATCATGCAATTTCAAGGAGCTTGTTGGTGACAAGAGAACTTTTGTTCATGATACATTGTAGATATTTATTTCGTTTCAACATTGTTGTTATTCTTTATTTTACACATTGATATGGCCTAGAAAGTGCCAAACCACTCAACACAATTGGGATTTATTCATATGGTATTTCAAAAGCGTATTTTACACCAGAAGTGTACCACGCAACAATGCAAAAATCTTTATTACATCATTCAAATGATGACTCATTATGTGGTTATCTAAACAATTGATCTGGGCGTGCTGACACTCGCTCACCATAAATCAATCATCTTTATTGTCTTCTCCCAAGTAATTAGATTTTGGCACCATTTGTAAACCACAACCTGATCCCAACTATGTCAATGTTGCTTTATGGAAAAACATGAAATTGGCATACTTCCTTGGAACCATAGAAGCAAGAAAACGGAATTCCTCCTTTTAATTAAAGATTTCACACAACATTGGATCAACTCATGTGGTTGAAAGTGGTTCAAGAACATTTTTGTGTGCATTTACACGACATGTTTAATGATTGAGCTATTGATCATCCTTGTCTTTTCAATACGGTTGTTTTTCCACTCATTTCCATTTACATCTTTGGTATTACTTGTGTACCACAATTTGTACGATAACTCACCAAATCATAGGGTGTCATTGGTTTCACCATTGAGTACTAATAAAAGGGTAAAATCCTTGGCATGTTCAATCATCTACCAATATCTGCATTCGCCTCCACTTATGATGCATAGAACCTCCAGAGGGTATTGATATATCCAAATCACATTGTGCACGTCCACCACGATTTCAGCCCTCTAGAATTGTCAACACACTAAAACAACACATCTATTCAACATCTCATGAAATATTCATGACATTGGCTTACTTGTCAAACGATTATCTTTACCTTTCAACATTTGAGTGCACTAGGACTTTGTAGCACTGTAGAACAAGGCATGCATTCACCTAACCAGTTTTTGAAGAATAGTTGTTTCACCATTTTTTCAATTCAAATCGTGATTTCACTGAATCAATTTGAAAAGATATGTATGGGATCAATCTGATCCGATATATCTGGCGATCCAAATGTTTTCTCCAGTACTTAGACTCTGTACAATGTATTCAGTGCCTGATGAATAGGATTGTTTACAGGGAAGGCATCAAGGGCTGTTTGCGTATGTTTCACATATTCCATGTCTCATCTCCAACAATTGGTGTGCTGCTCAATTTGCACAACTCCATCAACGACTGTTTTTATGAAACTAATTTTAGTGTGAAACTCAACATTGTGCATTAGGATCAGTGTGCATACTTCCTCCTGGGTGATGGATGTACACATTTGTATGTATGTATCAATAAGTTTTGTCTCATACAATTTGGGTCAAAGTGATCTTTCACCCTTAAAGTTTCCATTTTTCTTCGCATGGTATCAACGCACGCTAACGCCTTGTGACAAACAAACATAAGAAACACATGCTATATGGAAATAATAGAGGAACTTCAACATTTACAGTAGCAAGAATTCATGCAAGGAATTCAAAGTGACCAAGAGTAGCACCAATATGAAGTATATGGAAGTAATCCACAAAGAATGTGAAGCTTGCACCACCCTACTTCAATGCGTGTTTAATGATGAGCAGTACATCTTACAGAAAAGCACCTTGCAGTTGCATACCTATTTGTACCTTCACATAAAGTACAAGCCCTGCATCCATATGTTTGCTCTCTAAGCCTGTTTAGCAAGTAAGACATAACCAACTGTTTACAATGAGATGCGATCCGCATGAATATTTTCAACAATTAACACTTGTCCCACAAGGCATTCAGCTTTTTAGAAGTAAGCCTTCTACACAACTTGTGGAAATTATTCAACACCAAATGCACACCTGTAGCTCGGGGAAGCCCACCAGATACCCTTGAACAATTAAAGCACAATTGGTTCACATGATACACAATCCTCCTTAAAAGTGTGATACCTTCCATTGAACAAGCTCTCCACATTTACAAAACACACCAATGAACCTGCCTACTCCGCATGGCATTGAGTAAACTCATGGTAACAGGCCAATGATGATACTTTGAAATATTATTTACTCATGGAAAATTTTCACATCCACACCAGCCAATGCTAAAAATCAACATCTAGACAGATAGAAAGATATTTGTGTTGTTGTCTATACTAAACCCCTTTCTCTCTTACATCATGCAAGGAATTAAACAAACATGGAGGGGTCGGAGGCATGTTGTTTACTATACTCAACCTGATCCCCTGTCCACAAGTTTCATCCAAACAATATTTCTTATTTTAAAACTTGAAAAAATCATGAAACATGAGATACATCTCATCAAACGTGCTCACTTTGGCTCCAACATGAAATTCAAATCAACAGAACATTATACTGTACCTCCTACTTGTCACCAACAACATGTAGGAAATCTACAAATTCATTCAAGCTAAATTTCCACTAAAAACCAAGGCCCTCACCTCAACCCCCCAAGATTTCAGGCAAAAAATTCATAAAAAATCAAGGCCCTCAGCCGGATTCCCCACGATATCAGGAAAAATCTTACAATAACATGAAAATGATGTAGCAGATGGGGGAAAACTAAGGAGGACTTATCCATGGGACAAAAACATTAAATTAAAAGATATCATGAAAATCTCTTTGTTTTTTATCTCATGGATAGCACAATGAAAACAAGGACGACCTCCCAAGAAGCAGTTTTCTTTTTACGTCTGAAGGAAGGAAAAAGACAAAAACGTGAATGAGAAATAGAAAAAAATTCCAATAATGAAAATGAAACATTAGAGGACTAATGAAAAAAGAATGAATTCTTCTATTACTCCAATCTCTCCACTCCTGAAATAGAGTTACTCTTGCTAAATCCAAACATATTTCACCTAAGCATTGGAAGAAGAAGAAAAAATCACTTATGACTGGGGTTTTATGCATAACCTGAGACCGTACCAAAATACATGTACATCCATGGTGGAAAATGTGGTTGAACTACCCATGATTGGTGAATACAAGGCACGCACTCAAAACAACATCAACCTCACCGTAAAAAATATCCTTTATGCACATAGCATCCCCCCAAACTCAATTTCCATGGGAAACCTAATGATTCAAGGACAATGCTTCACCACAGAAGACGTGCAGCTTTGCATGAACACAACTACAGAAAAAGAGATAGGTAGAGGGGATTTACAAAGAAATAGGAGGATGAAACCTTTGCGTCATCTTCAACATGAGCATGTGACCATCTGAGCAGTTACTAGCCTGTCATCAGAATAGAAAAAAACACAAGAAAGCTTGCATCCTTTACTTAAACAAGTTGATGACCAACTACTTCAATAAAGTTTATGTGACCTCGTGAATGGTCTCACTCTTTTCTAAGATGAACAAGGACATCCATTTCAGTCTTACGTGATATCACAACTAGTACACGAATCCTCACCCCCAGGAGTAAGAACCAACATTTACAAGATGCTTTACGTGGTCCACATGGACATAGAAAGCATTTTCTACATACCTACATCTTGACGAGTAGTTTTTTGTATTTCTTGAGGAAACCACGCAGTACATATCTGAATATCCTCTTGTTATCCGTGATACATATCTTTACACCTTCCATGAGTGGTTTTGAGACGGAGAACCCAAAATCATGATAAAAATTATGATTGTGTGTTAAGACCATGCTCAAAACGTTTCCAAAACATTACTGAATACCTTTGATCCAACAAAGCATCCCTGGATAACTTTCTTTTTATGCACCAATATGGTGCAAGGCCTCCACATCAATCGCATTCTCATCATTGGATGCTGAAAGGACCACATAACGGTAATGAAAATGGTAATGGAAGCCACATTCAATGTCAAAATAATGCTTTAAATGTGTTTCTATCTCGGCATGAACATCAATCATGATCACAAAGCTCAAACCATCCACTTTGGTCATGAAATCTTAGCTTAAGAATAATAAAACCCTTTAACATCGTTGAAAAGCTCTACACCATGCCACTTTCACTACATTAGTTTGCACAAGAACACAGTGACAAAGGTGCTTTTCATGAAATAACCTAGTTTAATTCAATACCTCTCCTGCATTCAATATCTCATGGAAACAACTTGTATTCATTTGTACCTAGTTTAATTGAAATATAGAACAAGACCAGTCCTTGACAAAGGTGCAAGGAGGTGGCCTGCACCAGAAAGTTCTTTGAAGTAGCACACAACCTCTACCTTGTTTATGGAACCAACATATGTCATTTGCTTCCTTACAAAAACAACATGACTTAGGTGTACAGCCAAAATATTGATGAAACTTGAGATACTGTTTCTGCCTATGTGAAGGTGCAACTATGTCTTTTTGTAATAATAAACAAACAAAAACCACACTCATTTCCACCAAAGTTGAATACGGAAGAGATTTGGTTTCCTTCAAAAGTTCCTCTGCCTCCAATTGCGAATAACCAAGAACAGGAAAGCCTTTCCACCTAAAGAGAGTTCAATGGATGCACAAAGATTGTTAGAATCAAGAGCCCATGGACTTTATCCTATGTCCTACATTGCAACATTACAAGTATCAAACTTCCTCACCAAGAGTGAAAAAAGCAAATGTTTTTGTTGTACCCAACAAAGAGAAATCCATGGGAATAGACCACTTAACCCCACCATTATTCTCATGTGGGTATAAAGTTCTTGGTTAACCACAATGAAGATTTCAATCTCATTCATAGTTTGTACACAAATTTGTATCACCCCCTAGTTGAATGCAGGGTAATTTACACCTTAGGTAGATGCAATGCTCATCCACAAAAAAATACTTGAAGTTCCCTTGAATAACTTTGGGCACACCATTCTGACAGAATTACACCATACCAGTCCCTCTCACAAGGTTTGTGACTAGACAAATGAGTTTTCAAGCTTCAAAGGTTGATTTGGAAGGATTAAACAATTGTGAAAACCTCATAAGAATTTTAATCTGGGGACTAAAGCTCCAAATGAGGCTCTTAAATATCCTAAATTCAGTGTGGGATCCTCCATGGACACTTTCTTCAAGGTTTTTCGGAACTTCCAACTTCGTGCTACCAAAATTTGCATGAAAAAGGTCCTTGAAAAACATTTTACAACAACATGTTGATGATTTAGGTGCATATTCATTGAACAAAACATAGTTAAAATTGTGAAAAAAAAAAAAACTCAAAGCTGATGCAATTGACATCTCAACAACCAAAAGTGCATCGCATGCCATCCATCCAAAAGAGATTGCACGCAATCCACTAGTCACAAAACATCAACCATTTTTTTCTCATCCAGGAATTGATGACATTGATTGCCTTGTGGTTGGGGACCAGCTGCTTAAGCAGCAACTAGTGACTTGAGTAACGCGTTGAAACATTGGGGTATCGTTTTTTGTAGCTTCCATGGGTAGTGTGTACGTTTTAGTCTCTACGGAAACTGCAAACTTTGTAGTCTCCGCAGAAACAAGGAGGCAGGTGGGATGAGACCATTTTGTACAATACTATTTCTTGCTTTGCAACTTCTTGTCAAGAAAGGAGGGGCGTTATCACTACCAATGTCAACCCGCCCTCTGTTTCCTTTCAAAAGCGGCATCAAAAACACCGAGAGCCTATCGTGTCCCCATCAAAGTTACCTTCATAGAAAACAATTGAGCAATTTTTCACCTTGAAGCATCAAATTTGACCTCCCAAAAGACCCTCACAGCCCTGACACCACATCAACTTGAGGGTTTATAAAGCGGAAAAGCCCCACAAAATGCATGATGACATGTTTTTCTGACAGCATCATCTCCTTATGCAAACAGAAACACTCTTTGAAACTCGTCTGTATCATTATCCACCTCCAAAAAATGACAACATCACCACCATCCTTGCTAAAAAGTACATTCATGCATTTTCTTGCCTTTCATCTATTTGAGTAGTTTCAAGTGAGAATAGGTATTAAGAGATACTGGTTTCAGAGAGTTTCACACATGAAAAAGAAATAATATGCACTCATAACAGATGAAGAAATTTAATGTATACTGAAGTCAAAACAAAATAATTGTCTAAATGTATTACTTGCCATGTACAAATCCCAAATCGGGAAACCACACATTTACCGCACTTTGAAAACATGAGGCAAAGTTTAATGATATTGAATGATGAAATCTATTTTATCATAGATAAATGTTTATGTCAATTGGAAAAAGGAAATAAAATCTACAGAAGTTGAATGGGATTCCTGATCTTCAAAAATGAAGGTGTGGAATGAGAAGTTATAGTACGCATGTGAGATGAGTTCATTCAAAAGAATGATAAAAGTCTCCTCATGATTTCCTTACAATGAGTCATTGGATTAAGAAATAGTTGAATCCACTAACTCTAAAACGAATGTGAATAGAATATTGGATAATACATATCATTCCTTCTTATGGAAACATTCTATGGTTCAAGTTTTCTCCTTTTGCAGGGACAGTGCCAACATGCCTCCATAATCAACATTTAGGGTGATCCTCCCGCCCATTGAAAATTTTGTCTCACACCACATTTCAGGTGTCAAACTCATGGCAACATTCTTTGTTGTTTTGTCTCAATGTCGTAACCACCATGGCAACATTTCACATGTCCGATGCCCCACCTGTTCCACATGTGCCTTTGAGCTATTCAAATAAAATCTCTGACATTCTTCACAACACTTTGTCCATGTTGCTCATGCTTACCATCGGCATGGTCCGTTGCTGCACAGTGCAAAACAACATTCTCCTTAGTCAGCCGGGTTTACACCTCTAGCCTGACATTGGCTTCAGACTCACTTATTTTCTGTGATCAAAGCTTCAAGAAGGCATTGCACGGGGAAAGGGGGGGTGAAGTTAGCCTCAGCCAAAGAGGCGAGGGGGGGCAATGCTTGCAATTGGGGATGATTTAGAGGAACATTTGAAAGAGTAGCCTACGATCACTGAACGTTCTACTTCAAGATATCCAGGGTGCTACTGGAACTTCTCTAAAATAGTCCCCTAGGTTCTTAAATGCTTCACAGGTCACACTGAGTTGCTTCTGCCTGATTTGCTTCTGCTCAAGTGCTTGAGGTCCTGAAATGACACTTTGTCAAGCATCTGTCATACACACTCAAATCACAGACCTGAATTGTCTGTCCGAACATGCTGGAACACAAGTCAAGTGTCCACATGAAAGAATGGTGAAAGAAACAACCGATTACATTAAAAAATGACGGAGTACAAGGATTTCTACTGAATAGTGCTGCTTCTCCATCTTTCTAGGAAAACCTACAAGTGCTGGTAGTCTGGTCTTGTTGTGTAATTCCTCTTGTGTCTGCCTCGTTGAATCTGGAGGAGCTGACGCCTCGGTCATGAGTGACTGGACAGCAGTAGCGTCGCTTTTCCTGCGAGGTACCACGCTGGCACATCTGCGCCTCTCTTGCTTCCACTCGCTCGCTTGGCACCAGTCTGTAGGATTGTGCAATACCTCGTAATATATAGTTATCCAGCCCCCATACATCTTCCCAAAATACAGGTACCCACAGGGAAGGGGAGGCATGTAGACCCTCTCTCCTGACCCAGACAGAGTGCAGAATAGAAGTAGATGTCATAGGCTAGATGGAGGGTCAGGGGAGAAAGTGGCGCCTCTCCCCTTGCCCTCTTTTGGCTTTTGCCCATGCCAGAATGAGATGGGACACAAACTATGCCAGGTTTCAACAAAAGCAACATCACCAATGCACTGGCAGGGCTCTGGTATCTGCAAATTCTGGTTCCCTGTTCTTAGACATTGCAACAACATCAACACCACCAAGGAATGTAGCCATTGATGCTGCTCTATGGGCTGATCTACTATTTTTGCTGATTTTGCAAATTTGCTGGAGAGGAGCGACATCTTTTGCAATCGCTGCTTCTCTCTGCGATGGTAATACTGGGTTGCTATCACAGATGTTGCATGATTTATGGCACGTCTAGAAATGGGCGTGGTGAATTTGACTCCGGCACATCTGGAAAGGTTTGAGTGTAGTTCCACTTGGATTTTGACTTGTGCGGGTCTGATCCGTCATGATTGTCTGCTAAAAGTGTTGACTGTTGCAGTAACTGTGGTTTGACTCATGTTATGACGTTTGAAAAGCTATCTTGGATAATTTGAGCAGATAATCCAAAGTTTTTCTAAGTCCTCTGTAAGATGTTGTGTATGTGAAGAATGAGGTAATAAATCCAGCCTGATTCCTTGCACATTTAATGCTTAATCGTGGTGGCGTTGACCATTAATTGGATTGTTTCTAAACTTGTTTTCAAAGTGGAGAAAAAATCATGTAAGAAAGAAACTGTTTTAAAACAGGAGGTTTGTGAAACAAAAACACGTAAAACTGGTTTGAAAGATTTCAACACAGTTAAAGAAACATACTCTATAAGCCCTTAAATTACTTGAACAAACCCAAGTCTTCTAATTCAAACACAAATTCATCCACCTGACAGCTAACCATCCGCCTACATTTGAATTGCTCCGCTCTCTCATCTAACACAAGTACTAACGCACAGAATCCATGTGGGATCAAGAAGGTTCCTTGCTTCTTATTACCTTAACATTGGTAAAAACATACCGATGAATCGCAAAGGCACAGAATTGTGTGATGGCAAGCATCACACAATAATTTGAAAAACATTCACCAAATATCTTAAGAGGCATAATCCATGTCTCTTAACTCCATGAACAAGCTAATTTTTCCATCATTGATTTTGACATAACAATGATCTCAATGATGATTATGTGGATAGTAGAACAAGTTCAGATTTATCTTGAATTTTCCTCGGAATTGAACGGACTATGACGTTGCTCCTTACCACTGTGCATCACTTGCACGGCAATGCACGGTGGCCGTTCCTTGAAACGTTGTGGGTAACATGAGCCAGTTTTAGTGAGGTAGTCTGGATGAAAAGTAATCGTATAATAGGAGGACGAGCTTTGGCCTGCCTCCTCACAAAGGAAAGGGGTGTTTCACAACCATCTCTCACCACAGTGAGGGCTGCCGTTGGCCAGATTCTTACCAGATGCCACCAAGCTCATTGCGAGCTTGATGCCTCGGGACGAATCAGGTAACAAGCCACCCATAGGCGAGCCACCTGCTGGCTGCCAATTGATCAGCAACTCGGTGGCCGCAATGCATAAAAGGTCAAGATCAGTGGCCTCAAGCCCTGAACTTTGATCTCCCCTTGTCATCTCACAAGGTTTGTGATTCAACGGGTGAGGGCAACCCAAAACTTGTGCTTGAAGAAACATAAAGTTTTGGAAATAATTATGGACATGTCTTGCACAAAAAAACATTGCACGTATAGAAAACTAAACTAGAGCTTTTTTAGTGCGAAAATTAGTTTCATTATTGGAGGAATCCTACAAACTCACGATTTTAAGATACTACCTCCCTTTCTTGGGACCTAGAAAAAGAAAGAAGAAAAGGGAGTTCATGTAGATTCAATCAAGTCAACCCTACCTACTAGGGTTATTGATCATGATTGCCTTCAATTAATTAAAAAAAAAAGATACATCATGCAAACTCTGTAGACCCATCTTCAACTCCCAACAATAACTTCTGCACCGGGGTGGGAGTCAAAATGCTACTTTGATATCAACGCAAGACAACTCTCAAAGGTAACTCCATGCTGGTTCTGACAGCTCCAGTATCAATGTGGAATTGCCTAAACTGCAACAGAAACACAATTTCTTGAAGGTGTTATGTGCAAAAATCCTAACAGTTTTTGTAAGTTTTGATTATGCACAAAGATGTTAATGAGATTTTCTTGTGTTCCAACGCATCCTAGATCTCTTTTCACTATGAGGCTACCTTATTTTTTATGGGATGTTGTCGAGAGAACCACCTCCAAAACTCCCTCCTTTCCCCTATTTTCTATCATCCTCTTTCTTCCCATGAACCTAGAATCTGTGTGAAACACAACTTAACAACAAGGGTGCTCCAAAACCTGATAAGGTGCTTAGAAAAATCAAGATAGTGGTGGAGATTAACTTTTTAGATCCTCCACATCGTCTTTGACTTAAAGGACATACCTTCAATGAGGTGTAGGTTGTGATAAAGGAGAATAAAGAAGTGAAGGCCCAAAATGATAAGACAATACCAGTAAAGAGGGGGCAAGAGAAGAAAGTAAAAAACAATTCTTCCTTTTTTTCCTGCAACATTCTTTTTGGAAGGGAAATAACATTGTATCCAGTTTTCTCTTTATCATACCTTTATGTTCCTGGTTTTTATTTCAAGAAATGTTATGGCTAGGAAAATCATTGCAAACATATAAATGATAATGTTGACCATAGCAGCCCTCAAAATACATCATATCTCACCATGTTCTTGGGCCAACTTAGGCCACCTAGGAATCTATAACGATTCTTGCAAATTCCTGGCGTATGCCATTTTGTAAAAATAAATAAATCATGGTTTCATCACCAATGTTGAGAAAAGACCCATAAAAATGGGTGATGAATATTCAAAGTTTTGGGCCAAAATTACATAAGATGCACATGTACATCATAATGGGACAATGAGTACAAGGTTGTCCAAGATTACCAAGGGAAAAGTGCTGATGACTTCACCACACACCCTTGGTGGACAAAAACAATTTGGGAACCACTACAGTGAGCATGATATTTGTCCACTAGCCTGACTTGGACATGCAAGTGGACGACTCCTACGAGATACATGATGTTCTTCGGGAGACCACCCAGTTGTAGAACCTAAAACATAGCACAAAGATGTCATTATTGACAAGGATTTTGACTCTTTTCATCATTAGAAGGCAAAATCAAGAAAATCAATGGAAAAAGGCAAGGTTTACTCCAATATAAAAGACGTTGTGTACAATACTGACAATGTCAAAAACATGAAAAACACCATGAACAGCCATGAAAAACACCATGAGCGCAAGCCACTTTTTCTGAAGAAAAGGCAATTCACTCTACTCTTCAGAATATTGTTTAGGTGTTTGCCTTAAAGCAAGACTGTGTATAGACACAAGAAATGAAGCCAGTTAGGCCGTATTAAAACTAAAGATTAGTAGTGATGGTGGAGGTGCAATATCACCTTGACGATTGGGGGTAGACCTCCCTTCCTATGACGTGGCTTTGACGGTACATTTCCACGCCCCCTCATACATCAAGAAAGAAAACAACTTCTTTTCTAAGGTGAAAATCCTCTGAGATTTATATGCAAACCATCCTATCCTCTGATTGATAAAGGTCTATGCACAATGCAATTCTCTTAAGGTCATTCCCAAGGATACTACCACATCATTGCATAGGCAGGCTTTTGCCAACCTGCTAGCTCATCTCGGCCAAAGCATCAGGCACCTTGAGTACACCTCCTAGGTCCAATTTCTGGATGTTCACGAGGAAATAAACAGATGTGAAGACCTTGACAAAGCATTGGAACACGTGACCCAAGTTTGAATGTTGCTTTAGCAAGAGCATGCTTCAACCTAGACCTGGACCTCTCAGCCTTGACAACCTTAAGGCTGGTCATAAACACCTCCTTACTCCGTTATGCCAACGTTATCTGAAAGGGAATAAAGGTTACCAAAAGGCACAACCTAATGGAGTATGTTCTCAGTGACCACAAAGCTCCACTTGGTTACTAGGGTGATCCTGCCATGATACGACTTGAAGACAAGTTCTTCAACTACATGTTCAATGAGTGTGATGCACAATGAGTACGCATAGAATAGTGGCCCATGCCATGTTTGACTTTCTACATTAACATGCAAAATGATTGCATGAAGCATGAGAAGATACAATCTGCCTTTCAAAAGTTCAAGGTCTTCAAGCACCTTGGTAGCTCACTTGATTCCTATTTGAATGGGTTCAGGGTACTTGTATAGGAAGCCAAAATCTTAACCAAGGCTGATGATACCCTAATGTTTTAGTACGTAGAGTTATCGCTACAAGAGTCCTTGTAGGAAACAGAAAATGTGTCACCATCTTCTTGTGGGAAATGTGACCACCTAGAAATGAACAACATTTCTTGCAACATCATGCCATATGCAATTTTGAAGAGAACTAGGAGACATGTGAATGGTTGCCTCAGGAATCTCCATAGAAAGCCCCAATGAGAAGGGGAAATGAATCTTTAAGAGGTTATGGGCAACAATCACCTAAGATGCACATGTATGCTGCACATCATAATGGGAAGGTAAGTGCAAGGCTTGTCAAGATTAACAAGGCCAAGGTGGTCATGAATCAACCATATGCCATCGGCGGCCAGTCTAGGGCTCACTACCCTCAAGATGCTTGTGGTGCATAAGAGGCCATGCAATGTGCTGTAGCTCTAGCACCTCATGTACATGGTGTAGCAAGATGCAGGAAAACGTGCCGTGGAGAAGGTCATGGCTCCATAAACGAGCTTAGTTGTGGAAAAAGAAAACAATCTTGTATGACTTTTGCCGACCCCTAGGTTATGCTAGTGGAGAAAACCACAACAAGAAATGGTTTGCGGGTGTGCATGAATTTCTTGAAAGTATATCTACCATATTTAAAAAGAAAAAAAAGAATCCTCTTGGCTTTTTCCCCCTCTCTTTAAACATTAATTTCAAGCAACTGGCCGTTGTCAACCACTAAACCTTGCATCTTTGGAAAATATTCATGGTTGCACTTTCTCAGTTGTCTCAACAGTGACCACCATGCAATTGTTGTACAACGCAATAATTGTAGAAAACCTCCACAATGTAACAATCAAAATCAAACTTGCCATTCCTTTAGTTAACCATATCAAACCTGTAACATTTGAAGACTAGAAGAAACCTAAAAAAATCATACATAGCGATAGAATACTGAATTGAGTGGGGAATCATGAGACTGATTGTGTGCATTTTACCCATTATGTTTTCTACAACAACTCGAATTTCTTTCATTTAGCAATTTTAGTCAAAATCTTGAAGGAATCATGATGATGTAGTTCAACGGAGACGTAGGTTGTGCACATTTTAACTTAGTGGCTGACACTTCATTAGATCAAGGGTTCATATGCCATTTCTTTAGTGAGCAAGAAGGCCTCAAGTACAAATCATCGGATGGTACAACAGTTTTAGGTGAAAATCGCATTGTACCCATGATCAGAATCTGCAAAGCAAAACTTTACATTGAATGATAAATACATAACTTCATGTTGAAGGCTGTAAACCTTATTCAATATTTGTACATGCTTCAAGGTGATCACTACCTTGGAAAAAGCAAGATTTGGATTTTCTATGAGCTGATGCATTTTACCCTTTAAAAGGGGAAACATCACTTTAACTTAATTTGCTGTACAGAATAAGTGCTTACCTAACCTAGGATCCACACGATGTTTTTTATGATCGACTTCAAAAATTTGTTTAAACGTCATCATGAATACCTTTTGGTTTAGGTGCACAATGTGGAGGGTAATGTGAAGGAATAAACATAACATGGGACCAAACCTCTGTTGGAGGAATTTACAAGTATATTCTAGAACTCAACTTTTGTGCTTTCACCAAAATGACACATTGGCCACATGATTTTTCTACTATGAATGGAAAATCCTTTTTTTACACCCATGTATCATCTAAGTTGGGCAAAAGGGAGAGAAGACACATAAGAAATCATATAGGACGTTGCAAAGGGGTGGTTTAAGCTGAGTAATTTTCTTTATGGTACAATGATCCTTTTTTAGAACAAATAATGTTTTTTATGCATGTTTGTGGACTATCAAGCACTAGAAAAGTTGAACCTTGAGGATCCCCTTTACCGCAGACTAAGGAACTCTTTCATCAAATAGAAAGGGAAAAAAACCTCACATCTTATGGGTAATCTCAAGAGTGAAAAATCTACATCTCAAAAGATGTGACTCGAACAGATCTCCAAATGCAAATGAAGCATTATTCACTTTGGGTCTTGTTCTTTTGGCTTACAAGGCTCTACGGCAACCCCTAAAGGAGAAATGATGCAGAGCGCTTCTACAAAACGTGGTCACTTTGTCTTGGTTTGCCTTTAAGACACCTTCATTTTTCCAAACTCATGGAAGAGCAGAGGAAAGGTACACAAAGTCTTGTTGATCGTAAGGGAGAAGTTTTATGAAAGTGGGAGCAAGTCTAAACATAAGTAAGATGATTTTGAATACCTTAGGAACATGTTTGGATATAATGGTATCCATCTTTGAACAAGTGTAACTCTACCTCCTACACAAAAGTTCTCCTTGGAGTTATAGCAACCCAAAGTTATGAACTCAATAAAATTGCATGAAGTTGTGGAAGAGTCCCTCATGAAAGGTTGAGTCCTGAAGCTCACAAAATGGCCAAAGCTCATAATCTTGTTTGGTGCCTCTGTTGTTTTTTGCCTATTGCTTGCCATTTTTCTTGACTAGGGGGTATATTTGCTACTTTACATTAACCCTGGTGTTCTCCTAAGCTTTTCCTCTAGCCCCTACAGTGTCCATGCACATTTCGTGGCCTTGTTCTGCTTGTGCATTTCGCTATGCATCTGAATTGTCCTTTGGATCCTTTGAGTACACATCCCTCATCTATTCATGCAAGATATTGCACCTTGTCCAAGCTTGGCCCATTGCCATTGCATCAGCGTTGACCTTCAACTTCTTGTGTGAAAGACCATCATGTAAGTGTTCTAACAACAAGTACTGTATTTCCTTGAAATTAAGGATTTCATTCCCTTTTAAAAACGTTTTGCCTCATCTTCGAATGGGATGAACTTGCTCAAGCAAGTGCTTTGTGCTTAACCCATCTATTAAACGTCTTTGATCATATGGA
>SZWC01009138.1:42112-53916 GCA_023375785.1 Penium margaritaceum
TGCAAGATATTGCACCTTGTCCAAGCTTGGCCCATTGCCATTGCATCAGCGTTGACCTTCAACTTCTTGTGTGAAAGACCATCATGTAAGTGTTCTAACAACAAGTACTGTATTCCCTTGAAATTAAGGATTTCATTCCCTTTTAAAAACGTTTTGCCTCATCTTCGAATGGGATGAACTTGCTCAAGCAAGTGCTTTGTGCTTAACCCATCTATTAAACGTCTTTGATCATATGGAAGAATTAGATGGTCTACATGGAAATGTATGGATTTTTTGAAAAACTAACTCTAAGAACAAGGATGTGGTGGTATTCCATGCGGAATCAACAAATAAATCAACATAAACCCCTCACCATCCATGACATGTTCCTTGAAACTTTACCGGAGATGTTCCGAGAATTAGAACCATAAGCCATGAAACATATGGAGATTTTGTGATGAGACAATGCTTAGAAAGTTACGAGCAACAACTTTGTTTCTTTACAACAAAAGTTAACACAACACAATTAACTGTAGATATGACTGGCCAAAAGCTACAACCACGTCCTTGAGAAGATTTTCAAGGCCATTCTAGTTTAAGAAATTGTTTTAGATTCTCAGTGGCCAAAAGCTCTTTAAAAAGGAAATTGGGTTGAGAATCCATTACTCTACGAGCCTTCCATCAACTTTAATCCATATCTGGCATGGCACCACAAAAGGCTTGATATCAGCAGCCTCTGATGTTGTATCTTTATGCCTCTCTACCATTTCTCACAACAAAGACGACATAAGGTGGAAGACAAAGGCATTATAGGAATAAAAATTTGCCAGAGTGATTCCCAAAAGGCATTGATCTTCTATTAAATCACAATGTATGGCTACATGAGACGCCATGATGCTCTCTTTGAAGAGAACCTCACAGTCAAGACATGCACAGAGGCAAACACAAGAACTTTAATGAAAACATTGTGAAACACAACGGATTTCAACAGAAGGTGTTTCTTGGAATAGATGGGAAAGGAAGAAATCACCACAAACCACATGACGAGATAGTAGGGGCGGTAGAAGGTGTGACAACAATCAGTGAAAACCATTCCATCGGAGTCTACAAAGACTTTAAGTATGGCAACCAGCGGCATGTAACCGCTCTACCTGAGTAGGTCTCTGATAGGAGCAGAAAAGGGGTCGTCCAGTAGCCGTGGAGTGAAAAACAAAATGGGGACATTGTGTAGTTCAATAACCTTCAGNTTGTATCTTTATGCCTCTCTACCATTTCTCACAACAAAGACGACATAAGGTGGAAGACAAAGGCATTATAGGAATAAAAATTTGCCAGAGTGATTCCCAAAAGGCATTGATCTTCTATTAAATCACAATGTATGGCTACATGAGACGCCATGATGCTCTCTTTGAAGAGAACCTCACAGTCAAGACATGCACAGAGGCAAACACAAGAACTTTAATGAAAACATTGTGAAACACAACGGATTTCAACAGAAGGTGTTTCTTGGAATAGATGGGAAAGGAAGAAATCACCACAAACCACATGACGAGATAGTAGGGGCGGTAGAAGGTGTGACAACAATCAGTGAAAACCATTCCATCGGAGTCTACAAAGACTTTAAGTATGGCAACCAGCGGCATGTAACCGCTCTACCTGAGTAGGTCTCTGATAGGAGCAGAAAAGGGGTCGTCCAGTAGCCGTGGAGTGAAAAACAAAATGGGGACATTGTGTAGTTCAATAACCTTCAGAAACAACAACTCAAAAACAACAATATCGAAGCACCAAAAACATGTCTTTCAAAATGCATCATTCATTTGGAAAATCACACTTTCCACGTGAGATTTGTCACCAAAAAACCTTCCACCCTCTCAATAGCTAGATAATTATCCCCCAAACCTTCCCACATCAATAAATCCCTTTGAGGTCGTCATACAAAAACTTCACAAGGGGCTCTTTTTTCAAAACACATCCTCATGAGCCAAGGCACTTGGGGACTCATAGACTGCCCCTTGGACAACAAATATGTGTAGTGAAACAGGCCTTTTACGTGAATTATTTCAAGACTTTTGAGTTCTTTGAAATTTCACTTTGTACAAAGCTTCAAACCGATTCCAATCATGATGTGCTTTATAGGCTCAACTGACCCTTTGTACATAGCTTAAATGATGCCCTCCCTCACCAAAATAAATAATTGAAATATACTTCAATTTTGATTTAAACAATGTATTTGCCAATGGTTATATGAAGACAAATAACTACATGAAGCAACTAAAGTGTCATCACGTTGGTGGAGCTTGAGTTTTCAAGCTCATGAAAATCTTGTACAAACTGAACTGGAACCCTCTTTTCTGGTGTAGGATCTGAACTAAACATGCTTAGTTTCTGAACTAAACAACATCATCGAAAATGTTTGCATTAGATGTTCATTATTTGATGTTTTCTCTTCATACAAAAAGATGATGAACCACCTCCACACGATGATATTGTCATCATTGCACGCAGAAAGAACATCACATCAGCAACAACAATGGTGATGAAACCTGCATTCAAAGTCAAAACGGTGCTAGACATGATTTTCTACCTTGGCTTGAATTTCAAAGTATGCACCATGAACCTTGGACAGGAAACCTAAAACAAAAAATCGTAAAACCCTTCAACATCATTAAAAATCTTTAAATCATTCCACTTTCACTACAGGTAATGAAGAGAAAAAACTGGCATGAGTTCCATTGCAACTACAATGTACTTTTCACACACCAAATTGCTCATGTACGCAAAAAATTGTACTCTAATTGTGGTTAGACTGTTTCCATATCAGAGCAAGACATTGTGAAAGGACTTGGCCTTCACCTAAAAAACTTGAAAGCAACATTCAACCCATATTTTTTCTGGCTAAAACATATACATTTAGCTTTATTGCTATTGAATAGCTATCTTTCGTGGGTTGCCTAGTAACCAATGCAACATAGGATCATATACCTACTTGGAGGTGGACATCGTTTTCTCCAATCACATGCAAACCCAAATCATACTTGGATGGAAAAAACAAGAACATGGGCATAGAAATATAACCCCTATCGTGATTTTCATGCGTGCACAACCTTCTTGGTATACCACAACGGGTCTCCAATCCCATCAACTGGTCATAATAAAATGCGCATCACCTCCTACTTGCATGCCCCTGTATCTCTATCTTTAGAAGAATGTAATGCTCCTTGAGAGAAACATTACCTGAATATTCCTTGAATAGAATAAGGCACACCATTGCAACATAAATCTACCATGCAAGTCCCTTTCACAAGGTTCTTGACCCAAAAAAATCAATGTCCAAGCTTCAAAGGATTACTTGGAAGGACTAAGCAATAATTTTAACCCCACTAGCTTTTGAAGTGGGGTGAGAAGCCCCAAATGAAGCTCTTGTTCCGCATGTGTACAAAGTTGGAGGCTCCATACACCCAATCTTTCAGGTTTTTGGAAACCCTCAATCTATTGCTACCAGTATTTGCATGAAAAAGGTGCTTTATGAATATTCACAACAACGCATTGATGACTAAGCTTCACTTGCATTGAATCCAACATAAATGACCATTTTCTCCATAGATTGTTGAAACAAACCATCAAAACGTGGAGCTGATGCAGTTGATGTCGCAGAAACCAACAACGAATCTCACTCCATCCACTAAGGCAAGATTGTACACAGTCTACTAGTCGCAAATCATTGTCTGGTTATTCATATGCTAGCAATTGATGAGATGGATTGCCTACTGGTTAAGGATTTGTCACTCAAGAAGCAACTAGTCATTTGACTGACTCGTTAAGCCACTAAGGTGTCCTCCTTTATAGCTTCCATGGGTGGTGTGAACATTGTTGTCTCTAAAGATATTACAAACTTATTGGTGCCTGCAGAGAATTCAAGGCACGTGCAGATGGCACCATTTTGTACATGACTATGATGTCAGATCGTGGCTTTAAAGAATCTTCTCAAGTAGGGAGGGGGCATAGTCAATGCTAATAAGCCCTTTGTTCCTTTTGAACCATGGCATGATCTTAAACAGGAATTCATTGTTTGCCCATCAAGGTTTCCTACATAACACAACATACGTCATACTTTCACATTTAAGTGAGATAACTCATGCTGGTAAATACCCTTAAATCCGTAAAGCCACATTTATTGAGGCTTTGGCCAGTGGGAAAGCCCTTCACACTGCTTGATGACTGGATTTTTGACTACATCATCTCCTACTTCACTGTGGAAAACTTATGCGTCTCATCTCAAACACCGTCCACCTCCATCAAACATAAAAACATGAGAACCATCCGTGCTCAAAACTACAATCATGGATTTTCTTCGTGTGGAACCTATCCCACCATCTTTTACTGAGGGTAAGTTTTGAATTTGACCATTGTTTTGAGGTGGGTTCAACCTTTAATCTCTTGTAGAAGCCCTAATAAACTATTCAAAAATGTTCTCAAAATCTCATGATTTGTACCTTCACACATGGAAATTCGGGAATCTGCCAAAAATTGCAGATTACAGAAAACTTCGTTAAAGAAAATGATGCAATATGTTTGAATAAAAATACTTGTCCAATGTTAGGCTTTAACTTAGAAAACCCAAGTTGGGGACTCCAACCATACATGCAACTTTTCAAATGAGAGGGAACATTCAAACATGATTCAGTTGATCAATTGAATTTTCATTAAATGATTACTCTTTTTCAAGTGGGAAAAGTAGGGAAATACATATATATTTATATGTATAACATCGATGAAACTTTGTGTCCTTCAAGAATTCAAGTGCGGAACTGAGATTGGGATTGTGCATGTCAGACAAATGAATTCAAATGAATAAGTAAGACAATTTATTATTATTTTATGATTGATTGGACTTATAAGAATTTGGGTCTATTCATTGTAGAATACATTTTAAAAAGAGTAATTTCAAGAAACATGTATCATCAAACAAAATAGAAACATGTCATGTTTCAAGTTTTGTGCTTTTTCTGTGGACATAGACAACATGCCTCCAAATAAAAAAATATTATTCATTTGAAAACTTCAACCAATCGTTTTACACTCATTGCTCTTTTTGATCTGAACGGCCATAAAATGAAAAATGTGGAACACCACAGTAATGTTGGTCCAGACGACTGTTTAAATTTCTGGTCAAAATATCTATCAACTGAAAATGAATAAATGCCTTTGTTTTTATAGCCACAAACACCTCAAGTTTCAAGAGGTTTGAAAATAATTGAAATAAGGTTTTGCTTCTTAAAAAGTGTCAATGATGCATGAGAGATGGTAAGAAGGTTAAGAAGTTCTATATGAAGGCGACATGAAAGATGAAAAATTTTCATGTACTATGATTTTTTCAAGTAAAGGTGAGGTTTATGTAGAATTCTGATTCAAGAAATATTCGCAATTATCCTGTACATTATACAATATACCTTCATGTTTTCAATTGGTTACAAATGATGAAAGAGAATCTTTGATGGCTAGAACATGGATAAAGGTATTGAAAGTTAATCAACACGAAAACATGATTCATGTTGAAGCACATATGTTAATACGCAGAAAACATGTTTACATGGTGAATGCAATACAAGAAGGAAATGGACACAAAATATTCCTGTGCTTTTAGCTCTCAAAAAGCTTTCATAGTATATTCTGAGACATTTTTATGTCATGCAAATGGTTCTTGTAGGGCAGGCATATACTCTTAAAAGGGATGTAAAAGTTATTAGTTATGTTTTAAGAATGTTTGATCAATCAATAAAATTCATCTCAAATCTTAAGCTAATGATAACACAATCGTCAGGAATGCAAAGTTTGGCATTATGATAGATAGAACGCATTTGAATTATGTGTAGTGGGGAGCTTGAGCATCTAGCGTGAGAGATGGTCTAGCGTTTAAATGGCTTGTATGGAGGTTAAGCAAAGACATTTTAGATTGGTACACTTGCTTACCTCTTTGAGCAGTATATTTTCATGAAGTCAAACCAGGATAAGAGACTAACCTTAGTTCATTGGTTTCTCCCCTTTTCTCAAGTGAAATCAAAATGTTGAGCTCATGAATACATATAGATCATATGTGCAATAACTTTCTGAATGGACTGAAATTCCCTTGTCTGTTGAGGCTTTCAGTGTGAGCAAAATGCCATTGCTTTCGACTAAGGAGCAAACGGTGTAGGGAATTTATGGCAGATATGTTCATGACATGGCCACATTTGTTTCGTGATCTTGTGGATGGTTAACGGAGATCATCTTCAAACATCTTCAACATAGTAATCAGTTTAGGAGCCTTCAAGTTTTCATGTTGTTTTCTTTGTGCTTTGTTGTCATAAGAAAAGCCAGTTATGTATTAGAACTGGCTTTCCCTAATATCTTTGTCTGTTTTCATTCACAACGGACCCTAATATCTTTCTCCATTTTCAAGAATGCCCCAGCGGGCAATATCTCTATCTCTGACCACTCATGAAAATTTACGTTGAAGCTGTAAGCACAGTATGCCGCTCTTTTGACATTTCACAGAAAGAAACCAAATAGAGAACGAAGGATTATGTCAAGCCTTTGCAGCCGTGACGAATAATAATTGTGCCCATTTAAATCCAACACTGAACCTTTCAATAATCATTGTTGGCGTCTTTCCCTGTTTGCCCACGTCCTTGCAATGCGCTTCTTGGCTGTCGTGCAGAGTTGCCACAGTACCTGTTCTAATTCTGTAATGCACTACTTAATCATTGATCATGGATGCATCCCCATCCTTGCATGCGCATTTTTTTTGTGGGTTGGTTTTGTGAAACGCCATGGAAAACTCAGTAAAATGGACATGATATTCTAATTCAAGGAAGTTATTCACCAGATGTCAGGTTGAAGGAAACCCGTTGACTTTCTAATGTGGTTTGTTTTTGTAGTCAAAGAAATGAAACCTTCTAGTGCCGTGTTCCGCGACTGTTTTCTTAACATTTTGTATCTACCGCCATTGACGTTGCAGGTATGGGTCTGACAGAATTTTGGTTCGGCACACTACAAATGCATCTTGCGTAAATCCAGGGTGTATTCTGTTGTGGAGGGTGTCCCGCCGACCTCCTCTAAGACAACTTTGTCGCTACAAATGTCAGGATCAGTAGCCAAACAAGAATTGTATTGATACATCTATCGACCAGCGGGCGTTGCGGAGAGTTGCATGGCGACCCTTCGCGAGGCCCTCCGATAGGTCGACGGCCTTGCCAATACGCATCGCCGTCGCCTTCCCTTTCAGCCGGCCAAGGGACTGGGGCTCAATCCCTTGTGGTACATTATCGCTTGACAATTGTTTTGTCAAGTTGTTGTGGACTTCCGGATCCAGGGGGCCTGCTCCGCTTATCGACGCATACATACATGTTCTCTGGACAGCGCCAACAAGAATGTTTTCTTGTTGTTAGAGAGGTTCGACGCCACCCACTACAAAAAAAGGGTCAATTACTTCCTTAGTGATGAGTGCAAAACTTTATTGTCTTAGGTGATTCAAGTAGCAACTTATTGACAAAACAGGTCCGTCACAAAACGTATTTGCAGTAAGTAACCCCAGTCTCCGCGGGGCCGCTCCATTGTTTTTCACCGATCAATTTGAAATCGATCTTCTGACCTCGAACTCACACACAAGATTTTTCCTAGTCCGAACATGTTCTTTTGAAGAATTATATGTCAAAATCATGCGACAAAAGCGTTTTTTACAGATACCATACCTCAATCTACGTCTATCTAAAAAGAAGTTTTGCCTCATCAGAAAATATCGAATCATGCATCAGCTTAAGTGATAAATAAAAAACCAAACAAAGTAAAAAAGAAAACATTTTCAGTTTATTATAGTTCTGGGAAAGTTTCAATGATTTTGTAGCTTCAACGATAATGTATGAAGAATATTATAAAAATAAAATTAAATGTTTGTCATAAAATTTCTAGAAATATATATCAGTGTAATACACATGACATGACATGCCAATTAAAATAAAAACTTTGCACCTTCATAAAAGTTAAGATTTATAAACTAGTAAATTAATGGAAACAATTATATTTGTTTATGTTGTAAGGAGTATCATTTTCGTTACAAATGTTTTTTACAATATGTAGGAATTTCAAAGCTTTCGTTCATGTTGATAAAAACCTAAGGAAAAAATAATGCAAATGTTTATCTTAATGATAGAACTTTTGTGATGCTTCATAAGATAACAGTACCATGGTTATGAATTCTGGATAAATGATGAAATGGAAAAGGTTTAGAAATTTTATTTCATAGTTCATTTCTCTAAAAACAAATTCAACCCAGGTGCAAACCATTATAAGGATGGTTTAAGAATTTTAATATCCACAAACATGTTACTGAAATCCATTTCACGTTTTTTAGACCATATGCAATGCTATTCATGGAGATAATATAACATGAAAACATCTTGTCTGAGAGGTTTTTCCAATTAATTGATTACATTAAAAACTTATAAATAATCAATTCCAAAGGTCTATCACAATATGATTCCCTAACAATGTTTTGTTTCCATGAAGAACATGACATCTGGTGTCAAAAACTTAAATTTTAATTCCACCACATATTTGAAGATGTTAGAATTCTTAAACCATCCTTTCAATAGTTTACACACGGGTAATGTTTTTTGCAAAGGAGTTATACAAAAAGAAAAAAAAATTAGAATATTAAAATTTCATCATTCATGCGGAATTTACAGCCGTAGCAACGGTATATTTATGAAACATTACAAATTTTCTATCCTTCAGATGCGTTTTTGCATTATTTCTTTCTTTTCATGTTTTTATGAACATATAAAAATCTTTGGAATGTCTCCATGTTGAAACTCACGTTAGAAGACATATATTACTCTTTACAACATGAAAACATAGAATTGTGCCAGTTAGTTTACCATTTAATTATTTTATAACTTTAATGAAGGCGCTTTTTTTTTTGAAGTAAAATTCAATTCATTGTTTATTCCAATGACTTCTATTTGTAGAAAAAGAATAAAAAATCATTTTTCTTTGATTTGATTCTTTATACATCATCATTGAAGCTACAAAATCATTAATACTTTCCCCAGACTTACAATGAGTTGAAAAATGTTTTTCTTGTTTCAGTTTATTTTATCTTTTATTTATCACTTAAGTTGATGCGTGATTCGGTTTTTTCTGATAAGGCAAAATGTCTTATCAAATAGACCTGTATTGAGGTATGGTCTGTGCAAAAACAATTTGTAGCATGATTTTGACATATAATTCTTTAGTAGATTATGTTTGGACTAGGAAAAATCTTCTGTGTACGTTCGAGGCCAGAAGGTCGATTTCACATTGGTCGCTGAAAAATATTGGAGCGGGCCCGCAGAGACTGGGGCTACTTACCGTCAATAAGTTTTGCGAAGAACCATAATTGTTAATAAGTTGCGAGTCAAATCACCTAAGACAATATAGTTTTGCACCTGTCACTAACAAAGTAACTGTCCCAAAAAAAAAAGTCGTGGGACACGGCATAGGTCTCGCTCACCGTGGAAGGTTGCAGGTCTTGCGACCTAAAATCCTCAACCTGAAACGTTGCCACGGTGGTTCCAACCTTGTTTTGGGGCGGTGGAAAGTTGTTCCGACGCCCCTCACGCGTTGGGACACCTTTCCACCGCCCTTTCCACCGACACCTGCCCGGCAACATTTCGCGTAAGGGGCATAAGGGGCGTCGGGACACCTTTCCACCGCCCCTTTCTAAGGTTGGAACCACCGTGGCAACATTTTGCAAGTCCGATGCCCCTTTCAGCCGAAACCTGCCTGGCAGGTGACGGTGGAAAGGTGTCCTGACGTGAGGGGCGTTGGACTTGCAAAATGTTGCCATGGTGGTTCCAACCTTGGGACCACACACAGAAAAAGGATAAAAAAGGAATCTTGCCATGAGCCTGATACGGGATCTGAGGTCGTAGACAGGATTCGCAATGGGCGGGAGATGCACCCGTGTGTGGAGGAAAACAACCGTCTCCACCCACGAGCGAAGCGTGTGGTGAAAGCTAGGATGAGGCTACATAACTAGGAAGCACGTCATCACTCATGTGACGGTCAAAGTCACATGGGTGCTGTTTGTTTTTTCCTGTTCGGTGTTACCGAATTAGGTTTCTCTGTTAGATGGGACTAGAAAGTCCTGTTTGGTGAACGAAACGAGACATTTTCTGTTGATGAAATAGGAATTTCTGTTCTATGGGATGAACTAAGAACAGCTGAACCATGGACAAAAGAAGAATTTTCCATGAACATAAATGGCTTTCTCTGTTTCGTCATACAAAACAGACATTTGTTTTCAGCTTTGATCAATCAAACTAGAAAAACCTATTTCGTTTTTCTATGTTTTACCACGTGGCAGCTTCTCAAAAGCTTACGTCGACTGCCACCTCAGCTAAACTTCTTAAGTTTTACAACCACAGATGATTCCATGTTTTTACCTGCGCAAAGCCATAAAGGAAACTGCCGGTTGAATACTATGGTACATGTTTGTTCTGGTCCCAAGCATGGACCTCCATCATTGGCTCCTCTCGCCGGGCGCGAGGAGCCAATGGGGGAGGTTCACGATTGTGAACAGTAGAACACTGTCCTTGGACATCGTTTGCACCAAGCATGCAACCTAGAAGTACCTTTCACGAAGCAAGACATGGTGAAAACATGCATGAGAACAGCTCCATCTTACGCATTGTGACAAATGAGTGTGTTTCAAGAAAAACAGACAACTGTTGAGATACAAGGGATTTTGAGGAACGGTTATCCAAACACTGGACAAGTTTTCATCTCAGCTACCACAGATCACCAAGGTTTCACCCCAGATACCCGCGATTGAACCTTGCAGGTAGCGAGACCTGCAAGGTTGCATTTCTTCGACCATAAAAACAAACCAAATTCGCAGGTCAGAACGGTTCTCCTTCGACCTGACATCTCGTCAATAATGTCCTTGAATTTGAAATATTGTCCATTTTACCGAGTTGTCTATGGTGTTGCACAAAACAGCCCAACAAAAAATATGTGCATGCAAGGACTGGTGATGCATCCATGATAAACGATCAAGTAGTGCATTGCAGTATAAGAAGAGGTACTTTGGCATCTCTACAGGATAACCAAGAAGCGCATTGCAAGGACGTGAGAAAACAGGGAGAGACGTCAACAACGATTATTTCCTGGTTGAGCGTTGGATTTCAATGGGCACAAGAATAGCAAAGACATACATGGGGTTTTCTGACAACAACAAGAAGACAACAGGGTGGTTTAACGATTGCAACATAAATGGGGTTGTTTAATTTGTTCGGGACACGATACCAGCATGAGCGACTGAGGAATAGTGAACTTCATTCATGTCTTTGTGAGAGAAAATGTACTGAACGACACAAAAAGAAAAGGATGCGAGTCATTGAACGATTCCACACCAGAAGAGCAAAAAACTGCTAAGTATGGGAACAAGAGGAGGTCGTAGATCAGACAGTCCACGAACTACCACAGAAGCGACCGGTCAACAAAAAGGGAAGAATTCCGGAGTAATTGTCCCATTCCAAGTAAATTGAACTAAAGAAAAAAGCGTATACATATACATATACATATACACATACATATACATATACATAAACATAAACATATGCATATACACATACATATACATATACATATACATATACATATACATATACATATACATATACATATACATATACATATACATATACATATACATATACATATACATATACACATACATATACATATACATATACATATACATGTACATATACATATACATATACATATACATATACATATACATA